>JAUZST010034071.1:0-28398 GCA_034779995.1 Parotocinclus haroldoi | reverse complement strand
CTTTAAAAAATAAAAAACGTGTTCCTCTACTGTCAGCATTAAATCATGGGAACGATTTACAAACGTACGAATCTGCCTGGAAACAGACTACCACCAACAGCTAACAATCTACTACAGAACCTAATGTTAGCCACTAATATTAGACACATAATTGGTTAGAAAATTACAAACTACAGCCATAGCAGCTGATAGCTGGGTAATTAATGTCTGTGGACTACTAAGTGTCCATGAAAATAGTTAAATTGTTCAAATATTAGGTAAATAAAGTCAATATTGTAAAAGTTTGCTAATAGGAGGGTTCTCCTCAGATCCATAGAAGAAAGATGATGTTCTATGATACAGCAATTTAATCATAACATCACAGAGGTTACTGTTCGTGTATGAAGACCTGCAGCATTCAGGTTTACATCGACAAGGCTTCATGAGTAAAGGTGAGCTTACAGGCAGTCCGTGGGTGCAGAAGGAATGGCTGAATCGTTGCCACAAGAGAGAAATGCAGGTGTTGAGGAGGAGGTATTGACTGGCATGACATATTTCTATCACCACTTAGGCTGAGTCACATATTTCTCAGACTATTAGAGGTACTGGTATATAACGACTTCAAATATGTTGAACTCATTTTTGCTGAGGCTATAGATGTTCTTTGAATGAGGTAATGGAAAGTCAATTACATATACAGTGAATATGTATTCAGAACGCTTGAGGATATGATTATGTTAAAGGAACAATATTTTATAACTCATTTAGAGTTTCTAATTGTTTTCTAATTAATGTTTAAAGTGTTTCTAATCAACATGTTAGTATCCTACCTGGAACAAGAAAGTATTGGAATCATTATGCCAAACTCTTTTTAAATTTAAAATGAGAGATTTTAAATAAAATTACAATTTAGTATTTAAAACAAACCATTTTCCTGTTCAACCACATTTTAAAGTTATGTATCAGGACTATAGTAGTATTAGAATATTAATATTGGAAAATTAATCAAAGATGGCAGCATTAGACATGATGTACAGTTGCAAGAAAAAGTATGTGAACCCTTTGCGATTACTTGGATTTCTGCATAAATTGGTCATTAAATCTATGAATTATTGAATTAATGAATTAACACAGTCTGTTAAAGTTTAAGCAGACTGTGTTTGTCTATTGTTGTGACTTAGATGAAGATCACAACACATGTAATGACCAATTTATGCAGAAATCCAAGTAATCACAAAGAGTTCACATACTTTTTCTTGCAACTGTAAGTATCAAATTGACGTAATGCAGGAGATTACATAAATCTGGATGTCATGGTTCATTTCGCTTTTGTGATTTGGACATCGTCAACTCAGAACAGAAATATTTAACACAGAAACAGAAACACCTGCTTTTGCAAACCTGTCTGTTATTATCAAACTAAGCTAACTCTATACCCATGTACAGTAAAAAGCACAATTGTCTAAGACACTGTACATCTAGTTTAGTTTCCCCAAGTGTATGAATGTAAACCATGCTTCTTCTTTGATCTAATATAATTGTGTTAATTCAGCAGAGCAGGTGTACAGTGGGTGGATGATGCAAATTTGCAGATCTGTATTCAACTTTTAGTTTTAATAGATACACAAAATCTTACCTGTTCATTTCATTAACATTAGAATATTGCAATGAAAAACTGCTGGCTTAATGAAGGTTTGTACCGCAGTTGGAATAAAAAAAAACTTTTAAAGTGCACTGATTATTTCTGTGTCTTTTAGCAGGAATGTGAGAGGCAATGAAAATATGGCTGAACATTCCAAAGAGGTCATGCCAGCCCTGATGTTTCTCAGAGTTTGTGATGACCTCAAATGCGTGTTCTGCTGCTATTCAATGAGCAAGGAGCTAATTAATCCTCGTTTTGCCCTCATGCAAAATCTTTAATAGCAGATTAAGGCCCAAGCTATACATGGCTCAATCAGCTCACTGATAGATCTCACCAGTTGACCAGCCTGAGTTTTTCAGCACAGTTCCAGTTTTTAATCATATATCTGACCACACACACACACACACACACACACACACACACACACACACACACATGCAGCATGAACACAAACCCTCACTGTATCTTTGTTTTGTACTTTAAAAATAAAATGAATGCAGTCAAAAAATATTAAAACAGATGATGTGAATAAAGTCTTTATAAGGAGTTTTGTAAGGCTGGTTACTGACATTTGCAGCCCTAATTATAGTGACACTGTGGATAATTCTCAGGTTAAATTGAACAAACCATAAAAATGTAGCTGTGCTTCAGAATCTGGAACTTGTTTGTGCATTTTTACATTTAGTTTGTTATATAAATATTATCAATGGAACTTTTATGTTAAGTTTTTTTTTTTATTCTGCTTGGGGTCATTCATAAACCTAGATCCTAGCCACAGAACTGATGATATTTAATGCCCTTATAATGAACCATTTTTATTTAAACCCTTGCACATTGAGGTTATATAAAAATCTAATGTTGGTTTTGCGGTAGATAAACACTTTCATCATATTTTTATGATGTTGTGTTGTCTAGAAGCGGTTTCCTTTTTTGTCTAAGTAAGTCTATAGTAAGTTGATATAATTTCGTCTAGTGCCCCAGTCACTTACAAAAACTGTCAGATTTCTGATCTATCGATATTAATATCTAATTTCTATATTGAAATGGATAAATATACTGTTTATTATACTATGTGTATTGCAATATACTAAATATTACAATACATAAGCATACTAAATGAGTGCAAAGTGTAAAAACACGTGTTCTCTTTTATAGATTCATGTGCATTTCTGAGTTTATGCCTCTGTTGAATTGCTGCTTTCTGGTGAGTCATTGGGAAATGATATAGATCTTTAACACTGTTTTTCCCTCCACATTCAGTCATTCATCCAGTCACCTTCTTATAATCATGCCTAATCATGGACAGAATATCAGGAGAGCCAGTGGCTAGCTGTCGTCACAGTGTGCAAGGCATTAACTACCTTAGATAGGACCAATCCATCATATAAGGGACACTCATACACGCACACACACACACACACACACACACACACACACACACACACACACTAAGACCACTTTTGAGCGAACCACTTTTAATCAGTGAACATAATGCATGTCTTTGGATAGTGGGAGGAAACCGGAGTACACAGAGTAAACCCATGTTGACACATAGAAAAGCATAGACTCCACGCAGAAAGGATGCAGACAACTTCACCTGGGTTTGAACCCAGGACCATAGTCCTGTGATGGGGTAGTGCTACTCACTGTGCTACTGTACTGCTCTCTTCACTTCACAAATAGTTTTAATATTACAGACACTGTAACAATTGGGGTACAGTCCGAGATACAGTATCTGGTATTTGTACTGTATTTATAGTACAGGTCAGGAGGTCAGCTCAGTATTCTGTCATTCTGAATGGTAAACATTTTGGTGTTGACCCACTGGGTCTGATTCATGTAAGATGAATGAGTATGTACTTGTATGGAAGAACAGTGGAAGTCACACAGAGGCCACGGCTCTTATTTCTGCATGACAGTAGCATACCTCTGTAATATGTCAACTATTGTCTTTTTTCCTAGGTTGTCTGCTATCTGAAAATAACTTGTTTTTGAAAATGGGGAATTCCAACTTCCTCTACTAATTAGTCTTGTTGCAGCATATTCTAATTATTCTACCTCATTTAATTTATGTCAGCATGACATTGTGACTTAATAATTTGTGATTTTTTTAGCTGAGTGTTGGGTGAGGTTTGCCAACCTACTCATTCACCCTAATCATGTACCCCACTGTTGTAGAAATATTAATGACACCAGTGCTCATTTAAAACAGGTTTGCACATTTTAATAAACATCAGATCATCTGTATGCTTTAATGACGAAGGCCTAAAAATTATAATAGTAAATGAAATCTGTCTTGTAAATAAGTGTAAATAAGCAAAAGTGTCCTACCTATGATCGTTTGCTCTCTTGCTCGTTAGTTCATGTGACTGTTGTAGAGACTGTTCTAACTCAGTTGATGTGTTTAACAATTTTTTTTGTGTAAGTTACTTGTGTTTGTATCTGACTTCCCTTTATTTGTAACAAGTGGTAAATTATATTTGTATGTATAGGCCTGTCCTATTGTAAGTAGTACTGTGTTTTTGTCCCTTCATGTTTTTTCTCTAACCTATAACTATATAAACTGGTTCTGGAACCTCTGTTGTTACCTTTCATGGTGTATATAATACTATCTATTAATGCATATTGTTTTCTTCTGAAAATATTATTTATATATATATTACAGTGCCATAAAATAACTACGTGACTATGACAGCATCCAGTTAGTGACCATTTCAGTCGACCCGTTACAAGGAACGTAAAGTGGTTGTTGAACGGCTCATACCTTTATATATCGGTAGCATCATTCTAACCTATAGGTAATTTTGGAGAGAGAAAAGTGGCAGAGTAAACCAATAAGGTTGTTTTTCACTTTCCATAACACTTTGAGGTGGCAAGGAGGGGTCAGACAAGAGGAGTGAAAAAATTCTTACATTCCATTTTTTGTGTTTGTTCAGGGTGACTCACTGCTGAGGAGTGGGAAGGTCTGAAGAGTGCGCGAGAGAAGCCAGAAGGAGGGGGATAGCCTGCTTCATAACAGCTTCTACTGGTGAGAGAGACTGAGAGAGAGAAACACGACGAGGAAAGCGGCGACGAGAAAGAGAGAGCAAGAGGGAGAGCACCAGGCAGGGAGGGAGAGAGACACTGACCCCTCCCCTCTCCTCTTCCTTTGCTCTCCTCTGTTCCTCCCCCCTCCCTCCTCACTTGTTCTGGAGCTGGCGTGTTGGAGCTGAGAGCACACCGTGACGGAGGCATCATGAGCGATGTCACCATCGTCAAAGAAGGCTGGGTGCAAAAGAGGGGTAAGTGTCTCGCCGCTAACTAACAGGCTTGGCTGTGCGTGTGAACGTGAGACTGTGTCTGTGTCTCCAGGGATGGATTCCTCGATCATGGGTGGGCTCGGCTGCTGTATTATGCCACAGCATGGCTTCAGTCACAGTACTCTTCTGGATGAGAGGCTGCGTGGGCGTGCCTACTGGCATGTGTGGGTGTGTGGTCCTCTACATGCCAGTACGTATAGTTTCTCACTACGTAGGCATGACAGTAGAGGAAGCACACATGTGTAAAGGTGCCTGTGTGTGACTGAATACCAAGTCTCCTTGGGATTTCTGAATACACACCCGTGTGTATACAAATGCCCTGGCGGATAGTCACAGTCTAAGCGGGCTCTCCTAACATACTGTTGTGTGTCTGTGTTTGTAATACAGTTTAGAGTCTTGTTTTCTGTGCTTGTCATGGCGAGACACAGTGGGCACGTGGACATCCATACACACTGTATTGCATAAATAATGAATGGGATTCACCATGGGTTCGGTTTTGCCATGGATTCCCCTGTTTTTATAGCTGCCTCACTGTTTTGCTTTATGCGAGATTGCCGCCTACCGTGATTTTTTTTGCTCTTTACACAAAATAGGATACCATATTCAAATCTGTTACGTTATGATACACTCTCAGAAGATACTCTGGGTATATATCTCCATTGTATTTAATTGTAACAAATGACTACATGCTAGATTTATCACTTTGGTCTCTTGTTAACTTCATAATTGTATTATTTAACCAAATTCTATCTAAGTGTGCACTAATCAACTGCTATTCATTTTACATAAATCGTCTGTAACAGTGGCTGTATATCTGAGTACTGACACTCTCCTACTATACTTTTGTTGATAAGCTGTTGTTGCTAACTTAACGACATTCTATACAGGAGTGGATTGGACAGAAAAATATAGGTAATAAGTAAATAATAATAAGTAAATAATAATAAATAAGTCTAATACAATCCTATGCAATCAGAAACCAATCCCAGCATTCGGCACCCAGGTTTATATATGCGTATCCCTCATCTCCCGCCCAGCGTCTGTCCCTGCTGACCTACACAGACTTCCAGGCATTTCCACTTCTGCGGATCTTCACAGCCGCAACTGCCACACCACAGCTTAACACCCTGATTAAACTGTTGGATGGATTTAATCTAGACACAGTGCTTTCCAGTCATTCTATACATGACTTTTTAAAAGTAAATAAAAATATGTATACATTATACACATCAATCTTAATTTTGTCTAGTCGCCGAAGTGGCCAGTAAGGATTATATGCAGTTAAGACGTGCGACTTGACCTCAAGTCCGTTGTGGTAGCGAAATATGACACACTTTGCAACTCCTTTTCAACTTTCATGTATATCTGGGGATGTGCCATCTGTGAGAAATGTTTATGCCCAGGGAGCTGGTGAGGGTGACTTAATTTAATCAGCCGCTTAAATCTGATATTGTCAACAATTATAACTTATAAATTATATTGCAATAAAGTGGGCTATGGCATTTTTTTTTGTCGTAAAGCATGGCACTGGAGTACGACTACAGTAGCCTACAGTAGCCCACACATTAGCACATGTGCTGCTGCCAGCTTCTACTCACTGCTTCACTCTGTGCTGCATACATCAACCTAACCTGACATGGCTGCAACTCCATTCCAGCCACATGAATGGTATGGCACAGTGCTATTCTCATTATAGATTGCTTTTTGTGCTGTCTATCAAAACGTTGATGGAATGGGTTCTATTTGTTGCTTACATTTCTAAGGAAAATGTAATTGTGTAAATGTGTGTGTATGTGTGTGTGTGTGTGTGTGTGTATGTGTGTATGTGTGTGTATGTGTGTATGTGTGTGTATGTGTGTATGTGTCTGAAGAATAGAGAGATCTGACAGTGACATTACCTTGTGCAGACAAAAACAAAAAACAAACATGGCAGTTCATAAGCTAAAGTAATAACTGTTAATGAAAAGACCCCAGAACCAATGTCATATGTTTATCATGAGTGTGTGTGTGTGTGTGTGGAGTCACAGCCCTGGGCTGGGAAACAGAGCTTGTTGTGTTGAACTTGGCTGTCGGCCAGGATGACCCTAATCACCCTCTGCTTTTCCTTTCTTTTCCCGTTTTGTCTCCACCACTCTGGTTTCCATTATTGCTTTCACTCACCCTTTGCGGAGTTTGCTTATACCTTTAATTCTCCATTTTATTGCTGTCTCTCTCTGCTTCGTCACCTTTTCCTTTTTCACCTCTTTTCCATTTTTTTTCTGTTTTAACTATATTCTCCTTTCTCTAGCTAGATGTGCTAGTGTTTGCTGCAGTACAAGTTTCTTTGGCTGTCCCTATCGTGGCCTGACTGCTGCATCCATTCCGCTCTCTTTTAAAAATAGAGCTGTGTGATGGGGGGAAAAGAGACGAGTAGAGGATGACCGAATGGATGACATAATTTCCTGTTTACCACACCATTATGAATGGGGCACTAGGAGCTCCCACCACAATCAGAGGCCCATTTGCTTCTCTCTAAAAACTTCCTCTCACACATCTATTCACACAGATGTACTGACTGACCACAGACTGTATAAGAATGGCAAAAGGGTTGCAATCCTGTCAGTATGCCACACATTTAGTTTCCACAGAAGATTTATTACACTGCAGGTTACTGTATTGAATGTGTTGGTTTTGTAAAACAAATGCAAAATTTAGATGGACAGAGTAAAGGGACTTCAGGGATTCTCACAGTGCGAATAGGTAAGAACTTGACAATGCTTATCTATAAAGAGTAAATAAAGTAATAAAGTTACAAGGTGGTTTCCCTGTGTCGTATACTGCAGTCAGCACATAATCACAGAGCTAGAATGGCTGTAACCTAAATAACTATGTATCACTGCTTCCTCACTAATACTGCACTATATTGAAAGAGACTCTATAGAGCACTTTGGAGCAAAACTGAAATGTAATTTGTCCTCTTCATTAACATGTGCCTAATAAACAAATACAGTTTAAAGCTGGAACTGTGTTTTAAACAGAATTAAATCATAAATTATTCTTAGGGAAAAGTATGTTTTTATGTGTGGCTGTATTTTGGCACTGGCACTGTCACTGTTATGTGGAATGCGAGTGTGGCCTCTATGTTTAGCACAGACTCAACTATATAAGACCAATCCCGGCTGATTACACTAAAAACTGGTCACCGATCGATCGTTGCAGCTCTAGTTAAGGTTAATTGTAGGCATGGCATTATTTAAGTATGGTAAAGCAGATATCAGTTTAAATTACCCACAATGGGAACAATACACATTCTCACTGTGTGTGGATTTGTGCGTGTCTTTGAGGCTAGCTATGAAGCTATAGAACTTCTGTGCAAGTCACATGGCAGCCATGCAGCCTCCTGCAGACCTTCAGGACACTTTGTACTAAGAGCAGGATGCAGGAGCATGAATGAATCTCTGTCTGACTGCATCCATCTCTGTGTTTCAACCTTACACATGCATGCGTATACATTTTTCCATTTTCCATTTAGCTTTCACATCCTTGATCATGGGATTACTTCTCATGTGTGTTATATAATTCTTGAGTGATTACTTTTGCATTCTTTTTGTCATTATCTCACAAACCCCACCCATACAAATCCACTGACCAAGCAGCCCTAATTACAGACCAAGCAATATAATACAGACCAAGCAATATCCTATCCTGTACATTTCTAAGCGGTAGGAAGAGTTTACATTTATAATATATTATATTATATTTATAATCCTTCTTCTGTATATACAATCTGATAATAAATTTGGACTTTTCAGACTGGCTTTCGGACCGGTACCATCAGAGCTTTTGTGTCCACACAGTGTGTCCATTTTATGTTGGACACCAACTCTAATTGTGAAGGGGGCTTGTGCTAGTTGTATGAAGCCACATTCTTTGAGTTTGCTGTCCTATGTTTATAGGCGTTGTGTGTCAGTCAGTATGAACCTTTACTAGCGATTACTAGAATTTTCTTGACTGATTTCAGATTTTTAAAAAAATATATGATCTGCCATATGACAATGTAGAGAAACAATTAACAAAGAAAATTAGCAGAAGTTGTTTTTGGTGCTTTTGGAAACCACAATGGCTCGACAAACTTTGCAAAATATAGGCTTTTGATTTTAATGTTCTGTTCACCTTGGTCTTGGCTTTCTTGGTCTTCCGACCACTGTCAGAATGGCTTTATACATGTAGTTTGATGCACTTGGTGGGGGGAAAAAGCAGAAAGTTATTCATTGTCGTATTTTAGTTCTAGTTCATTGAACCTAAGTATATTTTCAGCAAAAAATGACATTTTATTATGACACGTCTGACATTTGGGCTAAAAGTGTCTGTGGGATTTCTTAATGTGTGCTGGTATTTTACCAGCTGATCACAAATTGCTCTATCAATTTAACTCACAAAAGAATGCAGGCTACAAGAAGACAACTGTTAGCACGCTTGTACCGACGTGTAATGGGTATCTTATTTCCTATCACATAAAGAACCACGAATGCTTGTGTATTCTTTCCTTTGGAATGAAAGAATCGAGTACAGTTATTTTATATAACCACAATTACTGTACTGCACTGCTTCTTTTAATGTCAACCCCTATGTTTGGTTCATTTACTCATGTTTGGACTGTGCAGCAGTCATCAATTGAACCACACCAGAGTTTGTTTGGCAGGTGGGTCTTTCTCCACTTGAATAGGGAAGTCTTGGTTCAGGATATAGGGTGGAATAAATACATTTTGACTTGGGAGTGGTAATCAGAAACCACCACACTTAAGCATTACTAAGGAAAATGTACTCCCCAACTGATTCTTTGATTGGTTAAAGGTATATTGATATTCTACTGCCTTTAGCCTTGCCCTCCACCTACCTGTAATTTGGCACTGTCACAAGACTCAAGAAAGTATAGCGTATATGCCAAGACCCAGGAGACATGGCAGTTTTGTCTCATATCCTAGAATGCTGAAGTGATTTTGTAATGTTGCACAACATCTGTATTCTTGCCATGTGCCATTTCATTGTCATTCGCTTGAATCTGCTATCCAGCAGTCATCTGTGGAGTGCTGCGCCGCTGTGCTACAACCCAAATGTGCCAGCCAATTCCTTTGAGCACGCATGTGCACATACTTCAATGCACGTTCCAATAGTCAGTGCTGCTTACCTCACTGTCTGCCAGTGCCTGTGCCAAAGCAGCATTGACACGTATTATGAAGAATGCTGCAGTTTCCTCAGTCACGACTCAGCAGTGTTTTTGTGTGTGCATTTTTGAGTGCGTGAACAAGCAGTAGATGGGAGTAATGAAGCCTGTAGGGGTCCTAGCAGTCATCTATGGGTCATGACTGGATCATTGTGAACTCCAGCCAGAAGATATGCAGAGTTAGTCATCTTATGAATATTTCAGCATTGAGCAAAGAAAATACACATAAACAGTAAGGGTGTTTGTGGTACCCAGTATGCGACTAATACATCTATTAGTGAGATGGAGATTCCAAAACACACCGTTTATGGGTTTAAATCAGGCCTTCAAAGACAGGCACAAAGATGGAGAGGGAGTAGAAGAGATAAAATTGTTCACTCCTTGTTCTCAGGATGAGAGAGCTGTTTCTGATGATGCATTTCCTTGCCTCACAGTGATCTATCTGGCTGACTTGCATCCGTGCATGTTTTAGTGATGAGATAATGATGCGTCGGGTGGGAGAGTGTCTCTGTGAAGTCAAGCTTAAACTAGTGCCAGTGGTTTTCAAGTATAAATGTGCCCCATAATAGGCACATGAGATACAGTAAAGCATCCTATTGTTTCCAGTCATGTGGCTGTACTATTCTATATTTCAAGTCTTGGTTGTTGCTGGTTTGAAGTCTACCTAATGCTGGCAACATGCCGCATCATGGAAATGGGGAAATCCTCTGACTTGTAACTGACAGATTTCAATTTACTTTGTTATGCATGCCTACAGCATTACCAGCCAAGACATGCACCTCCAGGCGTGTGTGTGTGTGTGTGTGTGTGTGTGTGTGTGTGTATGGATTCATGCCATGACTTTCCACCACTTTTATCTGGCTTTGAATCACTTGAGACATCTTACCATAACAGCTCTTAAGACCTGTACTGCATACTTTTAGATTGCTTTTAGCATACTGCATAATGAATTTGGATTTTACCCACTTAATGTAAGTGTATGATTTAGCTCCATGTCTTTACCCATCTCGTATGTCATTAATCCAGGGGAAGCCCTTCACTTTACTCTGTGACGATCCCTAAGCCATTAGGAAAATTGGGAATGCATGACAGAGGTGCCGTTTGCCAATCCCACACAGCGAGTGTAGGTTATCATCTTACCCCCCTGCAATGAATATGCATCCTTGCTGCTGACAGGCAACTGCTTTGCAGCATCCTCCTTTCCATTTATTAAGTGTTCTATCAATCTTTCATGTGAAATACCACAACTGTTCACCCGTGGGCTTTTAATTGAGCTTTTATTCCCGGGCCAAAGGATTCTCTGACTGACAGTGAAAAGCATTTTCTGTCACAAAGTATATTTTAATGTATTTTGTCATTTTTTATCAGACTTATAAAGCAGACATTTACAAGTAAGTTTGTCCCACATAAGTGATAATCAAACAGCTTGCCAAACCAACAGCTAAGTGAATCAGCTACTTGGCGGATGACATCTGAAAAAGGACAAGCGTGTCTGTCACCTGTCTTAGACTTCTTGTGTAAAATGATTTTCTCTGTAAGTGGAAAGAACTTTGTGTGTTCATTCTCCTTTTGCTGCTAGTCTCTTTCTCTCAGAAGTCTCTCAGAAGACTTGGATTTAATCATGTGGAAGAGAGGGTGAGAGAGCTTTTAAGTCTGTACTCAGAAGACAGGGGAAATGTGCAACCATTTACAATTTGGATATTAAATAATTCTGTATTTGTATATGTAGTATTTTTTTTTACTGGTGTCTTTAGGACTGCATATTAACATTAAGTGAATAGCATTACCTAACGTTGTTCCTTGTTTAATGAGCTGTAATGATAATGCACTAAATGTGTAGCATGTAGCTATTCTAGCAGGAGTAATGCCAGGTTGTTCTTCTGTCAGAGGTGCCACCCAAAACATACTTTGGAAAGCATTTGTGGCTTCTCAAAGCAAATGTTAGCTGTCCACCAAACAAGAGGAAGACAAAATGTTTAAGGATACTTAAGAGACTGTGTGCTAGAATGTTGGTGTAAGAATAACACAGTTGTTTTAGGTAAAACTTAGTTGTTTTACTTTAAAAATGTACTTGTCTAAGGTTTCTATTCAAAACACAGTTCCCAAACGATCCATAGAAAACAGTTTTACTGCAGTGCCTTGTTCAGTCAGAATGGATTACATTGATGGATTAGAAACACGTTTAGGCATTAAAAATGAAATTGTGTTGAGTTGAAATTATGTAGAGTTTCTGCTCTGCTGTTTTGACTTCACAGCAGTTTTTTTTTTAAATGTTTCAAAATTGGTTTTGAACAAGCACTTGTCGTGCTTGTGTGAGTGAATCCGACACACACTGTGTTCACTCACTGTGGACTGTTCACATCTACTTTATTGCTCCATTCTGCAGAAACTCTGTAAATTGTATTAATCTTCTAATCTGCTGACTGGAAGTGGTACTATTGTACTATGTACTATTTGTAGTCTGGCACTGAAACGGAGGTGTTTAAAAAACTCCAGCAGCACTGTTGCGTCTAATCCACTCATACCAGCACAACACACCGCCACTACCACATGAGTGTCACTGCAGTGCTGAGTATGATCCATCAGCCAAATAAGACCTGATCTGTGCTGGTCATGCAGAAGTCCCAACCATTAGAGAACAGAGTAATGAGGACATTGGTAAAGAAGCAGATGGACTACAGTCTGTAAGTACTTCTGTAATGTAAATGGAACTGATAAATCGACAATGAGTGTAGATACAAGGAAAGAATGGCTTAAAAAAAGTATTTTAGCCATAGCCAAGTCTTCATACTGTATACTAAATAGTAACCTAAATAAAAAGCTTGTGTTTTATATAACTTTGTGTATATTTCTACCTTTGCATGGCAGAGCAGTAGAGAGTTTATACTGGCCAGTCACTGAGGTGGTGACTAAGAGTTCAGACACTTTCAGTGAGATTTAGAGACATGATGGTTCTAAGCCGCTTGAACCAATTATCTAATTATCCAATCATCCAAATGATTTGAAAGGCTCTACAGAAAGAAGAATAAACCAAACTAAAATGTAATTTGCATCCTGTATTGTAAGGGAAATGGAAGCCTATTGTTATCCTCTATTTGATGCCATTCGGCCATGTTATTTAAACTAGATTTGCATTTTTGTTTAATTAATACTTGTTCAAATTTACAGGGATTCATTAATTGATCAGTTCTGACTCGACGCATTCAGAATATCCTAAGACCAAATGAACATTTAATAATAATTTAATTTAATTTTATGATAGCGCTCCTTATGAATTGCTTCCTTTGCAAAATCTGTATTTTTATTGCCATGCTATGATTACTTTTTTGGATGAATTTCTCTATAAAAAGGGCCTGTGAAGTAATCTACATCCACTGTCCTCTGAAGCATAATGTGGTATAGCAAGCAGCAAACTGAATGAAGCTTGTCGTATTAGAGCCTCACAGGAAGCTCATTGTTGGAGCTCCTCTCTCATTCATCCATAATCTCTGGCAGAGAAACTAATGGAGAGGTCCAGTGTGAGCACAATCACACACGATGTGAACAGGCGATGTAGGATTCTTCTTAGGACGTTTTGATTGATTTGCCACAGATACAGAAAGATAAAAGTAATCCTTTTCAACTTTCTGAGAGGATTATCGCAAGATCTTGTACATCAGCACTTACTGTAAATGATGCTAAATTCTATGTGTGGTTTTTGATATGCAAAAAGGAAAGGCTTCACAGTACGTTAATGTTTTTCTTAGTTGTATTTGATTGTTTTGTTGGTATTTGTACTTTTGTTGACCTAGATTTTGAAGTCCCTGATACCAATTCAAACAGGCAGATCACAAAATACCAAATTAAACTAAAAACACTTTAGACTGATCAAGCATTTTTATTGAATTTTAGTTCAAACAAAAACGACAGTATGTACAGTATATATAACAGTATGGAAAACGCAGTGCATCTTACATTGACATTACTTTTAAATGCTTACTCATTGCAGACAACCCAAGATATTTCATGTTTTGACTGGTCACAATCCAAAAATGTTGACGAGGGCAATTTAGATCTAGTAATAAAGTGGTAAAAAGTAAAATGGTAAATAATTATGTGATTTCAAACAGGTGATGTCAACAGGTGATTGTAATCATGATTTGGAAACAAAACCAGTGCGGAGTCTTTGAAGAGCAAAGGTCGGCAAAGGATCTCCAGAAATTGAAGAAATCTTCAAGGGTAGTGACTGAAGAATGACTGAAGAGGATTTACATATGTCTCCTTCTATAGTGCATAAGATCATTAACCAATTGAAATAATCTGGAGGATTCAGTGCGTGAAAGTGCGTTTCATTTAAGGGTGAAAGCCTGAGCTGAGTTATGACACTCAGTTGTCAAGAACTACAATACTTTTACAAATGGCACTTAAATCTATGTTGTGCAAAAAAAGCTATCATGTACAATAGTGGAATCTATGATTAGCAATGATGAAATTTGATTATACAATATATAAAACAATTAAATTAACCTACAGCTGGTCAAAATCAATACCACATATTTTATCAAAAAGTGTTGAAAAATCGCATGTAATTTGGTGAGTAATGTTTTGAAAAGCCATAGCAAAACACTTACTCCTTTGGTGAATGCTCTCTATCTTGGGGGGTGGGGGGGTAGTATTATAACTGCTAAGCTATACTTATTAACACAGCATATATTATTTCTAGTCATAATGTGCCAAGAACTAAGTGCTATAATTGTGTAAATTGACTACAAGGTGGTCATGAACCAAGGTACCACTGTAGTATGATACACTATATAGACATAAAATATGCACCCAAAAAGATTAGGCCATGCCATGGGTTTAAGTAAAGAGTTTGCCTCCCACATATGCTGTAACAACAGCCTTTGTTCTTCTAAAGAGATTTTCCATTACATTTTGAAACATTACTGTCAGGTCATTTTCTGTTGTTATACAATAAACCCGGGCTAATTTTTACCATTTCAAGGTGTCTGATGGAGTTAATTGAGCATATTGACTTGTTTTGTTTGTCTATAGTGTATCCAGAATTATATGCGATCATGAACATATAATTATTTTTAATTGGTATACTGTAGTAAAGCCATGACATATCTACTTCATGGACTGAGAACATCATTGTAAAAATGATCAAAATACAATGTTTATTGTGATTTAATAAAATGTTCTCGGATAAACACCCATTCTGATTCTTCAGACCAGATTGGGACATTCCTAATAAAAATAATGGTAGCAGTAAATCATCAGTAAACATCTTTGTTTATCAGGCTAAAAGTGGTGGAGCTGTCTGTGCATGAGCTGCTCTTTAAGACATGTAGGCATAGCCTAGACGTTATGTTGTTCCTTAAGTGTGTGCTTGTGTGGGTGTGTTGAGACTGTGCAGTCTTCCTGAGCTGGGTTGAACAAGGCTGGCCTGAGTTCAGTGGGTTCACTGCTGCTGGATCCGGCACCGATCAGGTGACATTGGCCAAACACTCCCCATATCAATCACCTCAGTGCTGTCTTTGTCACAATTCCTCCCCTGTTGCCTCCTCGTCTCACTCTTTCTGTTGTCCTGTATCAGTCTTTGCAAAACATTCTTCTTAACCTCTCTTACTTCTTTCTTTCCCATTTTATCTAGGCTTGCTTGTGTAGTTGCATACTATGCTAGGGTTTAGGAGTGAACAGCATACACAGACACAGAGTGTAAATTATAGTAAAGAACTCACATCCACAAGAAAATGTGTCAGTGTAGTATTTTATTAATCTATTGCTGACAGCATTGGTGCTTTGGCTGACGCATTTTTCTACACTGTGGCAATGGCCACATACAGTTTTTTCTTCATTCATGGCTTAGCTGTCACATAGTCATGCCACAGTCAGACACCATTGTGCACTGTGTAATAAACTGGTTTGATTATGATCTTAAAGTTTTGAAGTATTTACATTTTCCCAGAAAAATAGCTTCTTTACTTAAGTACACTAGCTGCTGTGACTCTATTTAACATGCATGTGATGTGTCTGCTGTATGGTTTTGACTTCAGTAAATGACCAGACCATTTTGCACTAAGGAGTATAATAAAGTCTCAAAAACTAGTACATGTTTGCATCATTAAACAACTATCAGATCAATGACTGTTTGCTAAGGTCTTAAAAATTCCAGTAAATTATAATAGGGAAATGATATGTCTTTTAACAGGACATGTTGCCTGTAAACCCCAACAGCCAATTGACATGGCAGATCCATTATTAGTGGTGGAAGTTACAGTTTCGAGCGAAACTTTGTCATTTGTGTGTAACTTCCTTACCTGTTGTGTGTACATTAACTTGTTAGCTTACATTTGGAATAAAGATGAGTACAAGTTACTTGTGTGTGTGTGTGTATGACTTTGCGCTGCTTGAAACAAACTGTAAATGGCATTCATAGGCCTCATGCCTGTCCTATTTTAAGTAGTACTCCATTATATGCCTGCCACGTACCTGTATACTCTCTCTCATCTATAACTATATAAACATTCATTCATTTATATGAGAAAAGGTAGTGTGTGTGTGAAAAGGTTAGAATGTGTATAACAGTATAAACTTTGCATGTTGTGTAGATGGTAGCATTCCACCTGAGTTTTCAGCACTGTCTATACACATTAACGTATCGTTTGTATGCAGATTTCTTGTGAAAATACCCTTATAATTACAGTAGCATAAAAAAGACCACACTATATTGCCTATTTAACTACTATATATATAATCTATATAAGTATTCACTCACTTGTCCAAATAACTGAATTTACTGAATTCACTTCCATGGCCACAGGTGTATAAAATCAAGGACCTAGGTATGCACACTGCTTCTGCAAACATTTGTGAAAGTCTCGGAGGAGCTACGTCCAAGCCTTGGGGCTTGGTTCCTCAGTTCAAGTGACACGAAATCTTAATGCTGCAATTTTGGACAACGCTCAAAGCAAGGTCCATAAATACATGGATCAGGTAGTTCGGTTTGGAAGAACTTGACTGACCTGCACAGTTCTGACATCAATCTTCTAGAACACTTTTGTGAACCAGGCCTCTTGCTTCTGGAAGAATGGTAAAAAATTCTAGTAAACTAATAAAAATTCTAATAAATGGACTTCACTGCCAATCAAGTTCATATGTGTGAAGACAAACAAGACTTTTGCAATATAGTGTATAGGACTATGAAAAAGTCTATTTCGGTCAACATCCTTTTTCATAGAATGTAATGTAGTGTTTAAATGGCACATACCTGTGCATGCATGATTAAATGACCAGCAAGGATATCTGTCATACTTAAAAAATGTAGAAGCAACTTGTGGTTTTCTTTACTGTTACTACAATACTATGTTCCCCTGCCAATAAATCCAAGCACAATAATAAAACAGGAGCAATAAGCTGTTCACTATAAGATTATTCACTAGCCAGTGTTCACAGATTTCTTGTGGATTAAAGCTTGTAAGAAACTAATTATATAATCAGTTTTAATGTTGATTGGTAAAGATTTGGGTTTAGTATTTACAGTGTATACTTCCTCAGTGAATGCTTACAAAGTCTTAATCACATTTACTAATTAAGCTGTGTCAAGGGAGATTGTAATTTACCATAAAGCTGTCCTGTTTGTCCCAATTACTTATTGAATTTATTTACATTTTGTTATACACGTTTTATGTCCTTTATGTAAATTGGAATTATACAAAAACAGAGAGAAAAAGCCATAATTTGATATGATTTTATTTAAAACTCAAAATTCTTCTCATATTTGATGGGAACCTTCTCCCAACAGCAATTTTAAGAGCTCTCCTTTTTAAGGTTTTAATATTACTCATTGCTTTCTACTTCAATACTCTCCAGTGCTTTGTTTCCATCATTTCATGTTTTGTGAAGTATGTTTGATGTCATTGTCCAGCAGGAAGACCCATGACCTAGGACTCAGACAGCTTTCTGACACTGGGCACTACATTGTGAATCCCAAATTCCTTCAGTAATATGCCTTCGTTACTCATGATGCCTTACACACAATCAAGGCACCCAGTGCCAGAAGCAGCAAAGAAAAATCTTTGAACCTTAACCATATTTGACTCTAGGTAATGTGTTCTTTTCTTTGTGGGCCTCATTCCATTTATGGTAAACATTATAATGATGTGCTTTATTAAAAAGCTCTGTCTTGGTTTCATCTGTCCACAAGACGTATTCCCAGAAGGATTTTGGCCTGCTCGCATACATTTTGGCAAACTGCAGTCTAGCTTTTTTGTCTCTGTGTCAGCAATGAGGTCCTCCTTGGTCTCCTGTCGTAGTGTTTCATTTCATTTAAATGTAGACGAATAGTTCGTGCTGACACTGATGTACCCTGAGCTTACAGGACAGCTTTGGAACTTGATTGAAGTTGCTTATCCACCATCCAGACTATCCTGCGTTGAAACCTTTCATCAATGTTACTCTTCTGTCCACATCCAGGGAGAGTAGCTACAGTGCCATGGGCTTTAAACTTCTTGATTATATTGCAAACTGTGGAGAAAGGAACATTAAGCTCTCTGGAGATGGACTTTTAACCTTGGGATTGTTGAGATTTTTCTATGATTTTTGTTCTAAGACAATTCACTTCTCCTCTTTCTGTTTTTCATGCTTAGTGTGGCACACACAGACAGACAATGCAAATAAGTATTTTTTTTATCTGATTGCATGTGCGATTTTTATATTGCCCACACCTGTTACTTGCCGCATTTTAGTTTAAACAAGCATCACATGAAAAAGGTGCCAATATTTTTGTCCTGCCCCTTTTTGGAGTTTTGTGTGAAGTCATATAAAATTTGCCTATTTGTTCCAATACACACAAATGAAATAAACACTTGTATAACAGAAAATGTAATTGCAATAATTTTATGAAAGAATTTCAGGGGTGCCAATACTGTCGGCCAGGACTTTCTGTAAACTTCATATGAAAGTGGCAAGGAGACATTGTAATGAATCGACATTTGTAATATGAGTGTAGCTGTGCCTTAAAAACTATGTTACATGAGGACAAAAACAGGAATAAGAAAAACAGAACATTTTGTACTAGCTTAAAACAAAGGTTTCTTCAGTCATATTATGAATGCCAAAAGGCATTCTGTTCAAAAGTATAAGAGCATTATATGTGTATTTATGACACACGCGTTTGCAAAGACAGTCCTTATTTACCCTGTTGGTTTAGATAATTAATTAAAAAAAACCTTTAGTCCAGGTATGTCACGCCAAGCCATGTTAGAGCCATAAAGGAGTGGAACCATGTACTACCTTCTTAAGACTTTGAAGGTCTCTGAGAGCATAAAGTCTAATGGGATTAGGAGCTCAGTAGTAAGCAGATGACAATCTCTCAAAGCGCTTGACCAAATGCTGGTTTGCAAAATGTGACGATCATTAACACACTTATCCCTTAAAATACTTTATTAAAGGCAGTTGTAGATTTGGCCTGGAATTACATTTGTCTTGTTCTTTATGCTGTGACAGCATGATATTGGTTAATGTGTCACAAAACCTTTAAGTTGAGATATAAATCTACTTAATTAATACATGAAATTACTTGGTTGGTATGGAATTGTCAGTATTGCTATTGGAAAATACTAGTATTATACTACTTTCATATCCTCAGTTTCCATAGGAACTCACATCCCTCTAATTAGTATACTGCTCACAAAAATTATTTCATTTTGAAATATCTCCAATAAAATATGCCCTAATTTTTGTTAGCAGTGTGTCTGAGTTTGTGGGGATGCTATTCACCATGCTATGCTAACATAAACATAACTCTCTATGCTCTTTTTGTGACCAGTCTAGAACTATTTTCAAATTGGGTGCTGACTTATTTGCTTATCAATGTGCATGCATGGTTATGGTAGTGAATTGGAGGTTAAATACATTTTGAGTTTCCATGCTGATAACTACTGACTTAAGTACACTAACTATACCTTTAATTCTGCTATGCTGACATGGACTGATGTTTCTGTTGTGCCCATGTTCATCTTTTCTTAAAGGATGTATACTTTGTGGTATAATTGCGAGCACAAGGTGGCTCTGGATAACGAGTATGCTTTAGACTATTATTTGCAAAATTGCGAGTTAAAATCATGGCTTTGTCTGAGATCATCAATCATGAGACTGTTGTGCTGTTGCTCAGCTAAATGTAAGTAGATCTGCTAAATGCTGCGAATGCAAAGTAAATGTATAGGTAAGCGCTCTTTAACGACCATCCGACCGTCTGGTCCTTTAACAACCAAAGTCTTAACAATTATAATCAGTTCTAATAGGATATAAAAATGTGTTTTAACTTAAAAAAAAGTCAACATATGTCTAGCCAGAGGTATGATTAATTATGTTTAAGTTCCACCTTGTGCGTTTTTAATTTGGTTCAATGAGGTGATTGTTAATGTGTGCATGTTCTTTACACAATCATATGTTTGAACAGTTTGATGATATGCGGAATGATATGCGTAACAGTTTAGACTTTTGTTGCTGTAAATAGTACTAGCGTTCCACACATTATAAGCCGTATCTCTGCCACGTCCATGTACGATTTCTTGTGAATATCTCTTTATAAATATTTACATTACAACGCCATAAAAATACTATGTGATTATGTGATCAGATCACATCAGATCAGATGTCTGATCAGAACGATCCTTTCGGTCAATGGTCAAGAATTGCAGTTGTTTATTAGTACATCCTGCTTTGTGTTTGTGTGGTTTACTAGAAATTGCATATATTTGTAGCATACATAAGATATTAACCTGGACTAGAGTTATTTAATCCGTTCGTTTAGTTAATTTACTTTCAAGTAGGGGTGGGCGATATTATAAAATTATTATATCACAGCATTTAAAGAAAATTTCATGACACAATATTTATTACGATATATGTGATCACATACAAAATGCATCAGTAGAAAAAGAGTCTTAAAAACTTTCATTCAAATGCGATCCCATACTTAGTCAAGTGATTTATATTCAAAATGTGCTGAACCTTTACAATTTACATTACCTCTACAATTACACTTGTCATAATTAAACATGATTTATATTCAAATTTATATTTATATTCATTTATGTGTTCTTTACGCAACTTCTTCACTATTTACAGAAAAGCATATTGGTTGTCACAATAACAAAATGTGTCATAATATGATCAAATATCATGTTGCCCAATTTGCCCAACAATATTTCCATCTCGGGACCTATTCCCATGCAGTTGTGCTGGTCAAATAAAGCATCTAAGTCAAAGCTGTCCATGACTGCTCATCTGCCCCCAGTGCCGCCTTTGTACCTATTTTGCACTGCTAGTATTGTTTGTGGATGTGGCAGAAGAAACAATGCTGACACTGGATGTAAAAGCTGAGATTGATCCTAGTATTGAGCTAAGCACTTTTTGCACATCTCACAATGGCTGTGATTTAAAAGTTTAGTGCCGAGGAAATGGGCCAGGCTGTAAAGGGACAGACTGAGCCTCTATCAGTATGCAGACAGCATGAGGTGCATCGATTGATATTGCTGCTGCCATCAGTCGGAACGGTGGATCCAAATGCAGTTGCAGCTATGTGTGTTTATGTGTGCTGCAGCAACACACAGGTACCCAGCATGACCTATTAGCTTGTTTATGCCTTGGCTGATATGATGACAAGTGTCACAAGGATGTTCCTTCCTTGACGAAGCCTAAAGTCTTGCGGTTGTCTAAAAAGACCCCTTAACTGAGGTGCATCCATTATTAAGTATCCCCAGTGGATATAGACATAGAGCCGTCCTCCATGCACTGGGACCTGTCAAATGTTCCGACTTCCTAGAACATGTTGTTCATCTCAATGATTGACAGGAGGCTTGACATAATAAATGATTGCAAGTTTATAAGTTTATGTACACTGCTCACAAAAAGTAGGGGATATTTCATTATGGGATATTACATTTTCATGTATGTCCTGTTTTTGTGATATATATAGCATACAGGCAAAATACAGGTACTCAGTGTTCCTCGAACTGCATTCTGTAATACACATTAACACATATTCAGCAGAATTACTGTCTAAATGTAAAAATGTTTTCCTATTTTCAAAACCGCACTCTGATTTACCCCAGGCTAGTGATACATAGGGAACTACCTGTATATGAATGTCTACATCATTATTGTGATTATCATTAGGAATTAATCCAAATTCATGAAGTTTTAATAGTCCAGTAGATTCAGAAGTGTGTTTCACAAACTTTTACTGTAGCTTGCATTTTCAGAAAGGTGATGAAATTATAAAAAAGCTGGCCACTATTCTTATAAAGCATAATATTAAATTATGGGCAATTAGATTTCAAATGTATGTCAAGTTTTAGCAGTATTTGTTTTTTTTTCCATAGCATCTAACATCATTACCAGCAAGTATACTGGAAGTTAATTATGCTTCTTCTTATTAATTTAAAAGGACACTGAATTTGCGAGTAAACAGGGCATCAACGTTACGTGATTTATGTGAATTACTCTTGTGGTCTTATTAACACATTAATATGAATTATGAAAAAGCATCTCTAAAATACAGCTTCAGTTACATGTTAGTTCTTACAGGATTTATATCAAGACAACCAAATGCTGGACATTTATGCATGTCTGCCACTAATTCTACACATTGTATGCCTAAAACTTGCTTTTCTATACTTACATGCTCCAGTATTTCAGATTTCTAGCTTGTACAGCAAGTGTGCATACATGTTTCTAAGTCTTGAAATACTTAAGTGGGTTGTATTATTCAGTATCATGTGGAGATGGAGGCTTGCCTCCAGCTGTGCTGTCTCAGTTTGATGAGCGAAGGGGTGCTTTAGCATCTGCCTCTGCTACTGCACTACTTTGCTCTCTGAGTCAATGATACACTCACAGTCGCACACCTCTACCTTCCCTCTGCAGTCAAAATAAAACCATTCCTCTAGGGAGTGTGTGTACTGAATCTGTAGTAGCTGACTGTTTGTTTCTAGCACAGTTCTCCTATTCTCCTATTTCCACTCCTCTGTAATCGCATCATAAGTTAAGGGGCTAAAAATAAACAAAGCCTTATTATTTAATGGCTTCTGTCCAGTACGAAGTGTCTGAGGAGGGGCATAAGGGATTGGAATGGCTATTATAAGAAGATCGGAAGTTGCTCAGCCTGTTCCTGATTGCACATTGCAGGTAGAGGAAATGGTAGATCCGTCTTAAGTGAGATTTATCTGGTCTCAGAAGGAAGCATAGACATGATCGTATAGCAGAATAAAAAGTTTCTATAAGTGTTTTACAGTGTCTCCCATAATGGAGTACACCTCTCACATTTTGAAACTATTTAAATACATATTTTCATGGAACAACACTGAAGATATGACACTTTAATGCCATGTAAAGTAGTTGGTCTACAGCTTGTATAACAGTGTAAATTTGCTGTGCCCTCAAAATAACTGAACACGCAATTATTAATGTCTAAAATGCTGGCAACACCCCTAAGTGAAAATTGTGCCCAAAGTGTTTTTTTGTGTGGCACCTTAATTCTTAAACTCTTAAATCTTGGTCATCAAGTTTGCTAGAGCTTTGCAGGTCGCCACTGGAATCCTCTTCCTTTCCTCCATGACGATGTCACTGAGCTGGTGGATGTTAGAGACCTTGTGCTCCTACAGTGATGCTCAATAGACTTAAGTTCTGGAGACATGCTTAACTGTTTTTTTTTTTTTGTTTGTTTGTTTTTTTTACCATGGCAGTGGTCGTCTTGTAAGTGTGTTGTCATTGTCATGTTTTAGTTTCTGAAGAGAGGGGATCATGCTTTGATTCAGTAAGTTACAGTACATGTTGGCATTCATAGTTCCCTCAGCTTGTTTGGTCTCCATGGCGAGGCCTGTTCTAAGCTGAACCTGTCCTGTTAAACCACTGGATGGTCTTGGCCACCGTACTTCAGCTCACTTTCAGGGTGTTGGCAATTTTCTTATAGCCTATAACATCTTTATGTAAAAATTCAAAAATTAATTTTCACCTAGGAATGTAATCACTTTTGTTGCCAGCGGTTTCAAAATGAATGATTGTGTGTTGTGTTACTTTGACTGTTTTATTTAAAAACAGTTTTTCAGGTCTGTCTTACTTGTGTGGTTCATTCTTCCACAAAGATCTGGAAAAAACATACCCACACTGAGTAACTTTAGACATCACAGGGTGCTTTTTTTAAGATGTAGTGCTGCTATAAAATGAAAGCTGTGCTTTGCAGTGAACTTGGATCATTGTTTTAGTTTTTTTCAAATGCTCCTTGTGAAATGTTCTCGTCTCCACCTGAATTGTGCAGGGGACACAAATCAGGTAGAAACAGTGGCAGTAATGGCAGACAATGGAAGCACTACTGTCCCAACAGTTTCTGTAGAGCATTACAGTAAAAAATATGACAATTATTTATAATTGACATATGTTGTTTACAGGCATAAAAGGCATTATTAAGACCAGTACAAATAGTCTCATGTGCCCTTGGCAGGAAAAGGCAAGCATTAAGGCAAAATTGGAAAGCAACTATTTTTATAAAATAGTTGAAATCAGGTACATCATAATATGGTTTGACTATATTTACTATCAAAGGAACCTAATAGTGGAAACTTGCCAGTTACTGTATTTAATGTGTCTACCTTTTCCTTATAGAAGTGTAACAGATAACCTTTACACAAGCTGGCTGTTGTTTTTGACTGAGATTGAATTTTAGGCTTTATAGGCAGATAGGCTTTATAGATTCAGAGGCATTTGTAGCCCTGGACAACACTACAAAACTAATATGATCTACTTACTAGCTAAGCACAACTTACCTGCACTTTTTTATGATAAAAGGTCACTGCTTTGACCTGACAAAGGTTTACCTGCATGTTACAAATACTATGACTTAATGATAGGACAAAATGTTGTATTACTGTACTATACTTTCACAAAACAGCATATGTACAGTATGTTCTTTGTGGCCTTCCAGATATAGATCGATCTCAGAAAAGGATGTACTAAACCCCCAGTGGCTGGGCAGTACTGAATCAAAGAATGGTAATAAAATTGAGCAAACTCTTTTGAGGCCTGAAACACTAGGGCAATACCCTAAAACTTGGAAGCTAATGGACTAATTTTAATAAAGGTTTTGCATGAGAAAACCTTTTTAGACTCTGAAGCAGAAGGGCAGAAGCATTCTGAATGTTCTGTCAAGAAGCAGTTAAATGTTAAGTCAGACCAGCAAACAAAACATTGCACTAATCAGGACTGGAAATAAGAACTTATGTGATCTTTATTGAATATTGGCAACATTTCAAATTAGAAAATGACATGTTATAATTATTTGTGCAGAAGAAATCTGAACATTTAAGTAGACAATGTGATGTTCTTAGAAAAATTGAGATTGTTCATTGTTACAGCAAGATTCTTTGCTGTATGTGTCAGTGGTAGCATCTGTGTTAATTAAGAGTGTCACTGGTGGGGAGTTCTTTGTTGGGAGCTTAATTCATTCCAATTCATTGCACATTGAGCTTCAAATGGTGTTTTGTCACTTACAAAATGATATCAGACTAGCAACAATAATGCTAAATAGTCAAATGCTCTAATAACTGTGATTTAATGTAGAAGGAAAATAGTAGTCTTAAGAACTGATACCTGATTAATCATATTCGGTGAAGCAAGTGAATATTGGTCACCTTTTTGCGCAAAATGGGTTACATAATCCTAGGGGTGACCACTTTTGTTCACGTGAGTAAACAAGGTCTTAAAACTCATAATCAGTTATAATAGAAAACAAAAAAACATCTTTCAACTAGGAAGACTATGACCGAAAACTGTCTCAGAAAGGCATACACTGTGCAGTGTTGTATGATGTTACAGTATACTGTACTGTACTGAAATCTAATTACTATATTTTACATTTCATATTTTTCGGTTCATTAAACTATCATTTGAAGTTGCACAGCTTTCCAGGATACATGGTTATAACACTACTTTTTTCTGTAATTATTGTGAATTTCCTTCATTTAAAATATACACTGAGGACTGTTTAGGTTTCAGACTCGGTGGCAGTAGAGATGCTGCATTGATGGTAGTGTTTCTCTCGTTTTTCAACCTCTATTTCTGACACATTTATGTATATATACTGTTTGCACAGTTTTCTTGTGGTTTTCTTTGTCTTTAAAAGACAAAGTCAATATTGCGTGACTTATGTGACTAAAGTAGTATCTGGTCAATATCACTAATTATAAGTAATGAGGCGCAAAATGAACCATTGCTTAAACAACATTTGAGGATCTAGGAAATTGCAGGAGGCTAAAACAGTAGATGCCTACACATCACTTCATATATGTGTAGTTATTGTACTGCATTGCACGTGGCAATTCAAGTTTGCTCCTTGTAACTTTCTGGATTGTTTATAGCTATGGATAAGGTATAGCATATAGGTGTCAATATATAATGAACTGACACCACATCATTTGAGATCCACATAATTTTGAATGTGAATTATAATGTGAATATCTCAACATAATCTTAACAATTTTCCAACCCCAGTAGACGAGATTGCCCGTTATCTGCTGCCCTACCTGTTGCATGCAATGGTTTTGCCTGGCTGGAGGCTAGAAAGTATGTGTATAATATTTCAGCGTGGTCCTAGTAACCTAGCAATGAAGTTTCATATCAATTTAAGATCCTTCACATTATCCTTTATGGTATAGTATCCATGCTAATCCTGTGGCTGTACATCTGTTTCTTGTGGAAAGCTTTCCAGGGAAATCCCTCTTTCCTGAAATGTGGAGTCATCTGAGGTGAGGCAGAAGGCAGCAAGTCCATTAAGCTGTAAAAATTGCAATGCCAAGTAGAGACTCCTGCAGGGCCATGCCCCGGGGAGCCACACCTCCTCCTCTTAGTGATCTAATTTGCCAGACCGGATAGAGTGAGACAGGGAGAGACGGAGGGATGAGGCAATTGCAGGGGAATATGCATTCATGAAACTGATCAAGAAGTTGTTTTCCTCTTCTGGAGAGGAAGCGAGGAAGCACTTCCTTTTTAAGCAACACTTTATGTTGGCTGCAGTTTGTGCATTGTTGTTATGAAGCCTCGACTAGCATGTAGGCAGTAATGATATATGAGTGGTACAGACGTTTTGAGTAGTGGTTGACATTTAGGTTTTTAACTCTTCCCCTAAAGTGTCAAAAATCGAATGGTCAAATATCAACAATTCATTGACTACAACTGTTCACCTCGAAGACAAGTTCATTCAGAATCAGCTACTTATCACAAATCGACTGACTTGATTTTGTTAACTCTCATACATTCCTGTAGCATCAGTGCCATAGATTTTAGGAAGTTGTTTTCTTATACAGTCTATGGTCATTGCATTTGCCTACAGAAGCTGAGCGTCCATTGACTTCAATGGGACTGCGTGGAACAGTTTTTTACAAATTGTCTTGAAACTCAATGGTCGTTGGATAAATGCCACTATTTTGTCCTGCCCCCGGATGCTCAGAGTCTCTGGAGGTTAATAGAGCTCTGGGCTGGCCTCTGCATCCTGGATGCTGAGCATCCGCTTGATGATTGGAAGACCGAAAGGCTGAATATAGTTTTGATTGACAGCTATTTTGAGGTGTACACTGTCCCTTAATCATCAATAGACAAGCTGCAACCAATTTTTGGTATCTTCTTGGTAAGATTACTTGACCATTTCCATTGTTCATTTCTTAGACTGTAAATAAAATGAACTCGTAGTAGTTCCTTGTTTCAGTTTAACATCATTTCAACATTTCCTTGTATTTCTATCTTGCTACAGTTTACAAAAAACAACACAAATAGGCTTGGGAATCCATCATAAGTATCTTGATTACTGTTTTTGGCATCCTGAAAACTTCAGCCATCTACAGTGGATTCCGGTAATTTGGACCACCGGTTAATGGGACCAGCCGCTTATTCGGACCCAATCCTAAAGTACACAGAAACAAATCCTATTATATGCGTGTAATTTTGTTACCACTTAATCGGACCAAAGAACGTGAGAAGCGGACTGCGACAGCCTAGCGGTTAAGGTACTGGAGTCTGGCCCTGAAGGTCCTGGGTTCAAATCCCACCTCTGTCAAGCTGCCATAGTGGGCCCTTAACCCACCATTGCTTGAATTGTAAAACTGTATCAACTGTAAGTTTCTCTGGATAAGGGCATCTGCTAAATGCTGTGAAGGTAAAAGAAAATCTTCATCTCTGGCATAACTACCCGAAAACTCCAGAGTTTCTCCCCAGCCCTCTACTGCCACCTACAGGTCTTTGCC
>JAUZST010034060.1:0-28400 GCA_034779995.1 Parotocinclus haroldoi | reverse complement strand
GAGACATTTCTCTTGTTGGAGCCATGGTTCTTGCCACTCCACTTCGTCCAGCAGCCCTCCAAGGTGTCATGACTGCATGGTGTTTTTAAACTGCAGAGCAGATCTAATCTGAGGCCGGTGTCCATTTAGGGAAAGGAAATTGACTGGGTGTGTCCTTATTTTCTACCTCCAAGTGAGTGATTCCATACTTTTGTCCTCAGAATTGAGTGATTCCATATTTTTTCCCTGTGCTTGGTCAATAAAAGTAACATTCCCTAACCTTCACAATGTTTTCTCTTCATTTCTTTGAGTGTTCCAAGTTGCACTTTGGAATGACCTTATTATTGTATTATGTTTTTGATCGGAGTCTGTTCTACAGAATGAAATGTCTGAATGGTGCTCATCCAAGTCTGGTGATTCCATACTTTTTTGCCAGGGGTTGTACATTGAAAACTCTTTCAGTTTTCTATATTGCTCTCTTATTTGGCAATTAATACATCGTTTTCACTATTGTGTCTGTGTTGTTTTTCTTACTGTATCCCAGAGGGCAAGTTGTCTCTCACTCATGCGGCTAAAACCTGTGGTCAGGATTTTCCCATCAGCTAGAAAGACAGCCCTCATTGGCCTACTGCCTTCATGAGCCTTTTCACGGACCTGAGGGAAAGAAGTGGTGAAATTGGGTAATCAATGACAATTAATATAATAATACACTGCTCCCAAAAAATTAGGAGATAAGTCATTTTGATATGTCCCTTAATTTTTATGAGCAGTAAACTAACACCAGGACTGCTATTTGTCACCAATAAATACAACAATACTTGTATAGTAAGTGTATACATATTTATATGTATATATTTATATAGATATACAGTAAGTAAAACACATATTTATAATACATATTACTGTTATAATACATACAATGTTTTTGACCTATTACAACCCATACTCATTTAACGTGCCTATCGTGCATTGATGTGCTGGAGCTGGATGTGTCATTCAGGATAGTTCTGAGCACATTTTTTCCACGAAATTTACAGCTCCCTCAGTAGCCACCAAGTGTTTTGACTAATTTTATTTATTTATATTTCAATTACTTTCTGAATTTATTTATTATTGTAATTGTACTACATCCCATCCCATCCCATCCCATCCTATTCCCTTTCCATCCCATCCCATCCCATTCCCTTCCCATCCCATCCCATCCCATCCCATCCCATCCCATCCCATTCCCTTCCCTTCCCATCCCATCCCCAACACATTCCACTTGCAGCTTCACCACTAGGTGCTTTTTGCAGCCACAATGTGTACCACTGACAAAACACTGGTAATAAGATTTACAAGAATTTGACAGACATCACAAAACATTTGTGTCTCCCAGCCAGGTCAAGACTGACCTTAAGGACGAGTCCACGTCGAGGGTCAATAACACGCAGAGCTTTGTCCTTGCAGGTGGTGCAGATTACACTGCCCTCTCTGTTCCAATTCACACTGTAGATCAGATCTGGATGCTCCTCACTCAGCTGGTACACCAGCTCTCCCGTGCCAACATCCCATATACAGATTACGTTATCACAACCTAAAACAAAGATCAATTCTATTTACACAAACAGAATATAACTCTTGGAATTAATTTGTTTGCTTTCTCAAACCATGGGTATAAGAATTTACACTTTTGGCATTTGCATGCTAATGCAAATTAGGCCCAACGTTGCTCGCTCCAGTGCTTTATGTATGCTGTTTTTCTTGCAACTACAGCACTTGCTCACCTGCACAAAGGGAATCACTGATTCTTTCGACTAAGGGAGCATTTAAAAAAGCTAAAAACTTTGCCAGTGTTGAGTAATGTTTGAACAAGTTTAAGTAGAGTAGAGTTTTCCTATCTTGTAAATCTTGTATGGAAAAATAAGGAAGTAGATCAGATAGTTTTCCCACACAGTTAATGTTGTTGTTTCTGTTGTCAATGCAATATGATCCTCTGCCACCAATACTGACCCATTCTGCTGCTGCCTAGTATGAGGCTCAATTTGTAACCACACCATTCGACCTTTACATTGCTTGTCAGCTACAAAAACTATTTAATTTAAATAAGTCAATATATAAAAAGGTGTAATTTGTGACAGTGTTACTAAGCCTCACTAACAAATAGTAAAACTACTTTCTAAAGCAGACCCTTTTCACAAACCTTTTCAATGAGATGCTACTACACAAATAGTGGCCGTGGTGCTTGAAAGTTTGTAAATGCGCCAGAATATTCAGTAGCTTTGATAAAATATCACCTGAAACGTCACCAGAGTTGACAAATATTACACGTGGCCATTTATTCATTTTGGGAACATAAAAAATATTACAAATCTGTAAGTGAGAAAGGCATGCAAATTTGATTTTAGTATCCGGTGTGACAAAAATACCTAAAGCCCTCCACATCAACTTGGACAAACTCTTAATTATTACTCCATACAAAACAATTTCCACTGCTTTTTTCACGTTGTTACACAACAAGTCTATTGGTTTAAGGTCAGAAATTTCACTTGGCCATTCCAAACCACTTTATTCTTTGTAACTATTGGTATAATGATATGTGACCATCGTCTCGCTGTATGACCCATGTACTACCACCAGCGTGTTTCACAGATGGGATAAGGTCCTTATGCTGAAATGCAATATTATTCTTTCTCCACACACAACATTCCTTTGTTCATATATTCACTGTCTTATCCATTTATCCTAGTTTGGAGCGCCAATGCCTAACCAGTGACACAGGGTGACAAGACACAGGGTGCAAGGCAGGTACAACCCCAGACAGGGCGCCAATCCATTGTGTGGAACATACACTCACACACTCCTAGATTAAGGGGCACTTTGGAAACGCTAACTAACCTATGTCTTTGGAATATGGGAAGACACTGGAGTACCTGGAGAAAACCCACAGAAGCATGGGCAGGACATGTAGACTCCACACAGACAGAGCCCTGGATCCTACAGCTGTGAAGTGGCAGTGCTCCTCACTGCACGACTGTGTCACCTCCAAATACACGACTTCTTAGTCTCATTTTTCCACAAAGCATTATTCAGTAGCCTTCTGGCTTTTTACGTGATTTTTAGCAAACTACATATGTGCAATAATGTTTGTTTCCAAAAGCAGTGGCTTTCTCCTTGAAACTCTCCCATGCTCATCATTTTCATTCAGTGTGTTGCTGATAGCAGACTGAACGTTAGCATTAGCCAGTGTCATCACTGCTCATTGCTCTTTTTATTGTTTGCTTCTCCTAAGCAAACAATAGCCTAAAATTTTGGCAATTTGTACACATTTGGTCTGAATTACAGGAGTCCAAATGTTTAGACATGGTTTTGGAACCTTCTTCAGCCCGAAGAGCATCAACGACATGCCATAACTTCCCCAAACGTGTTGTAATAGACCAGACTTTGATTTCTGTTCTATAAATACAACAGTAAATGCCATTCCACTGATTGAAAAATCCTAACTTTTTTGCCTCCAAATTAAGATTTACATACTTTTTCGACTCACTCACAAATAATACTGGACCAGTTTCTTCAATAAATAAATGACCCAGTATTAGTTTTTGCTTAATTTATTTATTTTGTGTATTTTTTATCTACATTTAGGACTTGTTCGGTAAATCTGATTATATTTATGCAAAATGTAGAAAATTCTAAAAAGTCCACAAACATTCAGGCTCCATGTAGATAATGAAACATAATTTTGCACTACTTGAATAATTAGTACATGTCTTGTCCCTATGCTTTAACCACAGCAACAAGAAATACCACACATGCCAAATTAGTTTACGCAAAATTATTTACAAACTAAAAAGACTTCATGGTAGACTACCATACCTAGAAACAGTAAGACAAGCCAAAGGAGACGTCATTTGAATTTAACCATTCAACCATTCATTGAAGAAGAGAGAATATAAACACAGGACAGCAAAGAAAGAGCGACTGAGAGAGACCAGTAGAGAATTACCTGCAGTCAGTAGGATGTTGAGTGCAGTAGGGTGCCAGGCTAGAATGCCCACTCGTTTACTGTGGCCCTCTAGAGTCACTACTGCCTCAGTCATGGGTGTTGTGAGACCACCATCAGGAATCTGCCAGATCTGCCATCAGAATGACACCTTTCAGCCATATTTAGGTAGTAAGAAACACAAGCAGACAAATCACACATCCCTCTCTCAGACATAGCCAGTTATAGGCCCAAAAATAGTTTAGTTTGAATGTTTAAAAAAAGTCTAATCATCAAGATATTTCACATTTTCAACCTCCACTTTAATTCCATGAAATACTGAAGAAACAATGTTGCATTCCAATACCATGCGATGCCAAATCACAAGTGGTTTATAAGACTTTATCATATACAATACATGGTTGGTTATAGCTTACTTCCAGTTGTTTGGTTCTGGATGTTGGATGGGGTTGACTGACAGAACACAAATTATGTTAAATTCACACAACCTACTACGGCGGAGTTGACGGAGCACAACCAGCAGTTGAAATAAACCTCAACATATAATAAATTGTTAAGAAATGCACTACATCTTGAAACAGAGAGAGAGAGAGAGAGAGAGAGAGCAAGAGAGCAAGAGAGCAAAAGAGAGAGATGGATAGATAGATAAGGAAAATGCGAATAAAAAAAAAACACAAAAATCATTTCATGTACTTTGACTTTTATGTTATTGTAGCCAGTGACACCTCGGGATATTTAATGTTTTGTGTGATCAACTTGTATTTGTTATTAAACATCCATTTCTGCATTTTAGGCCTGCAACACATAGATGAAATAGAAATGTCATCTTCAAGGAATTAATATTGCTTTAAAATCTCAATGTCATGACAGTATTTAGTATGGAACACACGGTGACCATTTTGTTTTTTGTTTTTTTTTTTTAATGTATTTTTTTTTTAATTTGTTTAAAAACACTTGAAAACTGATTCTTGACCACAATCCACAATTCCATTTAATGGTCCATTCTACATGACCCTGATCCCATTAGGTTTTTTTGCATAGTAAAGTTTTATGTGACAGTTGTGAATGTACTTCTGTATTGCAGTCCTTGATAAAGGTTCAACAGACATGCATTAGATCAGCTGGCATCTCCAAAGTTACAATACAAGAGTATGTGTGTAAGGAGTTTAAGTATATTTCTAACACTATCTCATAGCATCTGTGCATCTAGTGGATAAAAATAACTATTCTACCCACGCTAATTGGCGCCAAGCCCTGTAACTATAGGGATTTCTTTCCTTTTTAAATTTTATTTATTTATTTTTTTACAAGGAACCAACCCATACCTTTACTGTACAATCCTCGGAGGCACTGGCAATGATGTTGTCATCATGTGGACTCCACTGAACCTCGAGCACAGGAGCAGCATGGCCACACACAGTGGGAGTGGACTGATCAACTCTCCCACTCTGAAATAATCAGAGAATCTGACATAAAACTGGCGCAAGCATGCAAACAAATTAGGCTATCATTGCAAATAAGCTATTGAAATTGTACGTCCTATCATTTTTTACTCAAAAATAACTGTGAATGAATTCATTCTTCAACAATTACATTGTTACCTTGGTGAGTGGTACTACAAGAAAGGCCCCACCCCCTCCAGCTTCTGTAATAACTGCAATGAACTTTGGATTGGTTGCACAGAGGCCCCCATCCCACGTCACGCGTGAGACTCTGACATCATCCAGGCATTGCTCTGCCTTCCAGGCCTGGGCGAATACGTGTCGGAACTTACTTTGCCTAACCACCCTCCTGAAGGACATGACTGTTGGAGAAAGAACAGAAGGATTTATAAAAGCTATACCTAATATAACACTATGTTTACAATCAATGAATTCTGACAGAGAGTCAAATGTCATTACATATAATGATATACATATAATATGTTTGGCCTAGTTTAATTCACTGGTAACCAAACAGCTGTGCATCAATATCACATTCAGTTGTCAATTCGATTTCATACTGGCTTATTACTTATTATGGCGCACACTTACACACTACAGTACACACTTACAGAAGACAGTATTTCATATTTTGCAATATTTTCCCTTACCCCTGTGCAATACAATCTTAAGAGTTCTTAATTTTTATTATTCATATTGTATATACTGTACAGTTTATTTGTCTATTTTGTGCCTTGCTATCCCTTGCTGCTGAAACACTGTGAATTTCCCCACGGTGGGACTAATAAAGGATCTCTTATCTTATCTTATCTTATCATATCTTATCTTACCTTATCTTAATCCAGTAGGTTCACCAGGTGAGCTGGGGTTTAACAAACACTACGGGGCACAAGGTAGAAACCAACCCTAGACAGCGACCAATCTATGGCTGCACAATCAAACTAAAGATCTCGGACGACTTGCACCTACAATACACCATAATCATCAATAACAAGGCAGGTCCTGGTGTGTTGTAGAGTCTGTTTTGATGAAAAGCATACTGTAGTTCATACGCAGGCATGTACTATGGAGCTCCACCGCCTAATGTGCATATGCAGAAAAAAATGAGAGCACCTTCATGTGACTTTAGAAGTGTGAAAGCACCCTGATTTATGATCCTAGGAAAGCATGATCATGATTGAATTGAATTGAATAAGCCATTATGATACATTAATACACCTCGTTTATTGACTTCCTAATGTGGAACTGCCATGTACATAAAAACAAATACGCTGCTCACAAATCATTCATTTTTATATCTGTAAGCAGTATAGATCTACACAGTCAATAATACAGTGTTGGTCCTTGTATCTGTGTATCCAAATTAAGTACACTGCCTTCACTAGGTCCAAAAGATATACTATTGAAGGTAATGTAAGGATAAACCGTCTTAAAATTAGGCTAGGTTATCTCTGCAAACACAACACAATGTCATTATTTCTCAGGTCTATGAGGTTACTCTGGGAACTAATGGGTCAGAATAATAACAGGATATGAATAATAATGCGTCAAATAAAATACATTGCTCATATAAAATAGGGGATATTTCAAAATAAAATATTTCTTGTGATCAATATATTATACAGTATAATGTAATCTACTTAACCAGAGCGAGTCAAAGGTATGAATCAAATGAATAAATGAATGGACGCAGGGCGGTCGGTGCGTCAGTGCACACGCAACGATAGACAGCTAGGAGCTTACAATTCATGGACAATTCTCACCATAACCTATGTAAATGGAAAGAAAAATGTGTAACGTATTAAATTTGACTCATTGGTAGGGCATTTCAGTAACAAAAGAGGACTGATAAAATGCAGCAGCCCACACGGTGGAATGTGAATGAGAATCAATGTATTTTTTATAGATCATTTTATGGTTACTGCATCCAACCTTAGCTTTTGGATGTCAGAAACAAAACACCGAAATGCAGACAGAAATTAAAATAAACGCAATATTCAATAGATCTTCTGTTCGTCGTAGTTTTGCATATGCCATTGTAAAAAAAAAAAAAGGGAGCTCTGACGGCGCACTCGCTATTAATCCATAATGAAAAAGACGCGGCGTATTTATTCTGTGCATTCCTCTGAGAATGTATCGTTAATTAACTGACACAATAAACAACCTGAACGCGCGTCAAAAAGGATAGAAGCTATGAAGGCGCATCCATAGGACATGCTTAGAATTAAGCTTGCCGGTATGAAGCGTCAAAGATAAAGCCGCCGTCTGAAAGTCGAGTGTTTACGCACTAAAAGTGCAGATTTTACCATCTTAAACTAAAGCAAGCAGTATACACTCGACACACAACGAATTAAATGAATCATAATACACAATATACATTAGGTATAATGATTTATTGCGCTACCTACCTACAGAAGTCTAATCGCAGCCGGGGCGGGGAGCGAATTGGCTGCCTTCCAAAACGCATACTACCCTACTAGGCAGTGTAGTATGATAGTATGCTAGTGAGCAGTCGGCATTGGTACTATATAGTAGGCTAGTATGCACTTTAAGAAGCTGTCTTTTGTGACAGACAGCCTGTTTCCTGCCTCATTGTTTATAGGTCGACGGCGCGTGTTAGGTTTCCATTGAATAAAAAAGAATATGTGTACACATTATTATACTTATTGTGCTTTAAAGTACAGGGATAAGCTATTCATTATGATAACTGATGCGCGCACCTGAGGTGTCTCGTTTCGGCAACATTCAGAATAAAAGTCCCTTTCGGCCTATGAAAACGTTGCCACAAATAAAATGTTTCTGTGCTTACGCTATTGAGGCGGCAACAATATTAGACACTGTATCGCAATGTATTACATTAAGCATTCACTACAGGATTGGACTTAATTCCTAATGGCATCGATTCAGCAAGGTGCTGGGAACATTGCTTAGATATTTTGGTCCATATTGACATGACAGCAATAAAGTTGCTTCACGTCCATGATGCCAGTCACCCTTTCCACCATATCACATAAGTACTATATTTAATTGAGATCTGGTGACTGTGGAGGTCATTTGAGTACAGCTAACTCATTATTATATTCAAGAAACCAGTGGGATAGTTTGAGCTTGGGACATGGTGTGTTATTCTGCTGTAAGTAGCTAACAGGAGATGGGTGCACTGTGGTCATAAAGGGATTGACGTGGTCAGCAACAATTCTCAGGTAGGCTGTGACATTTAAAAGATGCTTGGTACTAAGGGGCCCAAAGTGTGCCATTACACCACCAACAGCCCGAACCATTCCTAGAAAGCAGGTTGGAACCTTAAAGGAAGGCGGACACACTCTCCACCTCTCCTATCTCCTGTCTGTTCTTGCCTGCTCTACTGTCTGTTTGTGTATTCTGCTCCTGGGAACAGATCTTCAAGCTAAGAAATTTGGGAATTATGGAATTGATTAAATGGTCTCTCAGTGCTATTGACACATCTTCTCAACGAGAAGCCTTGACTCGGGGGAGCCTACCTGTCCAGATGGAACTTTTGCTGCTGGATACGTGATTGACGCTTGAAAGAACTGGCAGATCATGTGTATGGTGTAACTTTCCGTTTAGGACATTGAGGATATATTCTTATTTGGAACCACGATTACGGGGTTTCGGCTAATTGGATTAGGCTTTGCCCTGGTATTTTGAACAGCTGATCCAACCCAAGAGTTGAATCAGCTGTTCACAGCCCCTTACCCCTGTCCAACATGAATAAAGGTGGGCAGAGCCGTAGGCACTCAGACTATGACTATTTCTTGTGGAATGGATTCCACTCTTTGGCTCCCCCTCTCTCCCAAGCTATGAACATGCCTTACAATTTCTGCTTCTCCCCCAGTCGCATCGTGACGGGTCTGTGTGAGCGCTGCCCACGTGGCTGCCATAGACCGGATGGCCTTCCCCGTGGCTAGTCTTTCGTCAATGTCATTATATGTGATTATGTGCTAAGGAGTCTTTTTTTCGTGCTCCTCCGTGGAGAACAGTATATGGGCGGGGCTTTTTTTTATCTCCAGTCTCTCCTGATGTTTACCATATTTAAATTTTTCCTCAGTTACGTCCTCCTGTCCTCTATTTCTAACCCCCCACCAGTTATGTTGTATATTCGGACGGGTTGATGGTTCCAGTTTTGCTGTATATTATACCTGCTACAATGTATATGTGACAATAAACTTGACTTGACTTGACTTGGGATCCATGGTATCATTGTTGATTGCAGTTGTCATAATTTTGTTGAGCATCTAGTGTGGTCGTCTGCTGCTGTAGCCATTATGCTTCAAGGTATGATGTTTCATGCATTCAGATATACTCTTCTACCTCAGTTGTTACCAGTGGATGTAACAGTTGTAAAAACATGGCACATTCAAAGTCACTTAAATCACTCTCTTCACCATTGTGATGCTCAGTTTAAGCTACATCAAGACGTCTTGACCATTTCTGTATGCCTTAATACATTATGTTGTTCCAATGTGATTAGCTAATTAGATTTAGATTTAATTTGTTTAATAAGAAGTTGCATTTTTTTTTGTGGAAATAACAATGTTTAAAATACTCTCCAGTGGAAGCCAAAAATGTGTATAAGTCTGAGTGGGCTCATAAATATCCTATACAAATATCTACAAAATAGGGGTGCTGTAGAAAAAGTAGGCGAAATACTGGTACAGAGAAATGCAGAAACAAGTTCCTGACACTTTAAGAAATAGAAAATAGAAAGTAGCATGACCAAAATTTAGAATAAAAGAAATCCAAACTCAGGTCCACGGGCACTACCATTTCCAGAAGCTGGAATTAACCACAGAGTCAAATTGGGGGATATTTAAAATGAATGCAAAGTGATTAAAAAACAAGCAAAAATCAATTTATAGACGAAAATGTATTCTAAAGTTTTAACTCATCAGATGACCACCTTTGGCAAATATAATAGCTGAACACACTTGTGGCATTCTTTCTACAACAGAAGTCAAATATTCTTCAGACAGTTCTTCTCAAATCTGTTGCAGAAGATCCCATATATTTTCTGGCACCTGTAGGTTGCTTTGCTATCACTATGTGGGCCTGTCAAACCTATAGCTTGAACTCTTCTCTTCAGAGTTTAAACTGAGACTTGCATAGTACAACCACAATTAAACTGTGCTTAAAGCTGTTGTCGTGTGAGCTACCTATCATGCAAGCTGTTGACTCTCAAAAATTTGCCCTCTGATTCAGTTGGGGCTTTGGGTCTGCCAGACCTCTTCCCATTCCCTCTTTTCCAGAGTTTAACCAATTTTTGTCTTTTGATTGGGAAGAAAACTGTACTTACCAACACCTTGACTTTCTTGGCAATTTCTCAGTGGGAAAGACCTACATTGTTAAGTTTTATGATGCTCACAAGGGTATGCTCCCGCAGTGTGTTCCAACACTGCATTTATGCAGACAGAAAGGGTTGTAAGCAATCAAGAAATGTCGGAACACCTGAAGAAATTAGTAGCTCTAGCTTTCAAGGCTTGATTGACAATTGCTGAAGAAAAGCTTTACATTGTTAACTCATTGCATGCTCTCTAAAAGGGGCCTTTTTTGTATAATTCTGAAATGTACCTCTTTTTTCAGTTTTGGCTAATCATCATTTACATTTACATTTAGCACCTTGGTACCTTTTCAAACTATTCACTAGAGGTAAATAATTTGAAATGCAATAAATAACAGGAAAAACTGGGTGTTCTAAAACTATACACATATATATATATATATATATATATATATATCAGTCAAATGTTTTAGTATATATATATATATGATGGCAAATATTCTTGATGAAAGAAGCATGTTACAGTATAAAAGACAAGTCATATTTAAACGTTATGTGGAACCTCAAACACACATATACAACATAACAATATGGTTAACATGAATTAGGCAATGTCTACATGCTGATTTTACCAACTGTTAAGTGTAATGGCCAGTCCAGAATGGTATGGGTAAAACCTTTAGACCTTAATTGACTACAAAATATTAAGCCATGTAAAAGGAAGCTTGTTTGTGTGTCCACTAGTTCACAGTTGTGAAATACTAAAGTATTTGTAAAATGTTCTTGAAAAGTATTAAAGTATTTCTATTGGGAATACTGCATTTTAATGTACCTCGGTCTGAATACAAATTCAAACATACTGTTTATCTATATATGCATTTCTTTTGAGAGATACAAATACAGTGTAAGCTAAAATGGCTTACATTAACAAAAAACATTCTAACATTTAGAAGTGCACCTCATATTCTAGATTAAGATACACTGTTACAAAAAAAATATCTGATTTTGGTCACGGTGATGCAGCAAGCAGTTTTGTGCTGCAGTCCAGGGTTGATTCCCATCTTCCACTGATATGAGACAAGTAAAGATCAAAAACCAATACAGAGAATAATCATCTGTTAAGAAAACGGCAAATTTGTAGAAAATGAGAAACATTATTTTACATTGCATATTGTTGTACACCACCATTTTCAAATCCCAGCACTATCCAGCCATGCAGCAGCAATATACAAGAAGGCATTACACTCTGATATGGCACAAACAAACCTGTATCCAATACAGACGTTTGTAAACTGACAGGTGAACCTCATACCTGAAATAATCATATCCACATATTCTGAGATGATGCATGTACTGAATAGATCTTTTCGATCTGTTTTTGCCATTTCATTTTTAAGTAAAAAATGTAAATTTCAATTCATAGATTCATTTCATCAGTAAAAAACATTTGGTTTTTGATGTATACTAATAGATATTTAAAGCACATACATTCGTAAGGCATAGACTGTAAACAAAGATGGTGCTCTGCACTTAAAAGTAGAAAACGCATTAACACTAAACCTTTAGACAAAATACAGTGTGTCTTAATACAGTTAGTAATACTTCATGTCAGCTCAAAGTATGCCTTGTATATGCAGTATCAAAGAAACATACCTTATTTAAATGTAATTTACTTTTACAGGTATGGTCTTAATGTAAAATCTTTTAGTGGTGTACAAAATTCCCAGCTTTGTTAAACGTGAAAGACATGCCCAGGTTAGTTCTTTAGCCACAGTTGCAACTGTGCTTCAGGAGGAACAATGGCACACAGTTCTCTGTGGGCAAGACGTCATTTCACAGTCTTAAGTTTTCCATCATGCACATCATACGCCTTGACAAAGTAACAGTTTTTAGACAGTTAGATGGGCAGGTCAGTCGTGTGCTTAATATTGCTCAGTCCTTGTATTTGCAAGACACGTTCAGTAGATCTTTATAGATGATGAATATCTAGCAATAGCTGCTAAAATGGCAGCGACCGTTTGTGGAAATAGTACATTAATTAAGGCGCATAGGTCTGATTTAAATTCCAGTTTCCCCTTTAATGTCTTCCACTACTCGGTCCATAACTCACTTTTGAACTCTAAAACTGATGGTATCCAGTGTTGTATTTTGAAAGCTGCTACACTATCTGAGGCTGATGGTGTACATTTGTGTGGGCATTATGTAGCCGGTTGGTATCTGGTGCTAGTATGATGCTGTTAGGCTTTGACTTCGGCCATAGTATTCCATTATTATGCTCAAAGTGATTGGACATTGCCTCTGATATTTGAGAGCTTGCTGTCTCACTGCCCCCGTTATCCAGGCCATCTGTTTCAGTGGGGATGGTGGGGCGCTCTGAACCTTCATCTGGCCTCATGTCAGTCTCTTCCTCATCTGTAAGTATATGGTAGGTAGAGTACAAGGGAGACTGATGCCCTCTGCTGCCAGCCCTGCTGCCTGTTCCGCTGCTCCCTCCGGATTGTGGTCTGCCATCTGCTGGTAGAATGGCACTTCCATTCCGAGACCTGATAATTTCAGCAGTGTGCTCCACTGGATAGAGTGAAGGATGTAGAGGAGGTTGGAAGTGGCTCTCCTACAAACAAAGAATGAAAGACGCTGAAAAGGGTATGGTTATGATAAATTACTTACATGTGACAGTATATGATTTGGATGGACATTATTATTTTAAATACAGTATTGTGTAAAGGTATCAGACAAACATTACATTTCCTGTTTTTGCAATGGTATAATAACCACATATATGATATTGTTGACGATTGGACCCAAATATTTCTAACTTGAATTCGTCACTCCTTAATACTCCTTTCTACAGATCTTCATTCCAATCACTGAGCTCACATGTTTGTTTACAGGAATACCCTTTTGTCTTTGAAAAGAGTTGAGTGTGGTTTACATTACCATTATGAGCCAGACATGATCTTGTAATAGGAATACATCTTACCAAACACATATGTCTGATTTCTGGTTCTTTCACAACCCATATACAAAGTACTAAATACTATATATTGTGTGTAACATGGCTAGTTTGGCATACTGTTTAGATTGATAGTGTTCATTAAATAATTCTTTAAATTCGGCTTACTGTATACTTGACAACTGCAATTTGACTTTCATAGTTATTGAGATTAGAGAAAACAGGTCTTTCATATTTCTCAATACAGGGAACACAGAGATCAGATTGCACAACATTTGAAGTATTCATTTAAGGCTCTGCACTAATGTTTTCGAACTTAGAAAGCTGCTGCTGTGAACCATTATGCATTCCTCAACCCCCAACTTAAGCTACTTGTTTGTCACTTTGGATTGAGGGCTTGCCAAATAATTATTTTTAGTGTACATTCAATGTGTACTACACATAAAACTGCAGTTTAGTTATAGCGTACATACCGAAGGCACCAGCGACATGTTACTGGTCCTGGTATAATTCTCCACTTTCTGTCGACTAGGCACTCTTTCTCCATTCTTCTCTCTGTCTGTTGTCCGCTCTCTTCCTCGTCTGGATGTGTTGTAAATTGCAGGTCGACCCAGGGAGTCCAGTCCTCCTAAAGTGGAATGACTATCTCTAGAGCGGGGGCGGTCCTTTTTTTGGTGTGGCCAATGCAAAGGAAATCTCAATTAAAACTCAGGCTAATCTTAATGTGTATGTGGAAATTCAAATGATGCATGGCATTCAGGAAAAGTGAATGAGACATATTAAAGATGTACCAAAGAACTGAAACTGTTCCTTGTTGTTGCTTCAACCCTCAGCGGTGTTGCTTCATCTGTCTAATAATAAAACAAGCAAAAAAAGATCGTAATTTAAATGCACAGAACCGATTAATAGCTGATCGTTACATTGCATCAGTGTTTATTACCATACCTGATATTTACTCTCTATGCCCACTGACCCTACTCTTCTGATTGAAGCTTGTCTGGATAGTGTACTAATTTCTTCCCTGAGAGAGAAAGCGAGAGAGACAAGAAGACATGCTGATTGATTCTTTCAATAAAAAAAAAAACTCTTTATCAATGGACATATTTGGTTATCTATAATATATTTTAAGCCAGAATTAGATGGCATGCTTGTAATGACATGGTGTTCCGGTATTGACACTTAATTAACAAATTAGATGCAATGTGTTTAAACAGGTTATTTATTTTTGTAACATTAAACACTGTTTTCATTTTTCAATGTCCTTACTTCCTCTCACGCAGCTCCATGGCAAGTTCTTTGTTTTTCCGTTTGTGATGCTGGTTTACGGTTATCACAACACTCACTAGAATAAGCACCACTACTGCAGCAACAGCTCCAATGATGATCAGCAGGAGCTTGTCTATGGTGGTTGGATTCTTTGCTATATGAATATATATACATAGTCGTTAGGCAAGAGGGGAGAGAGAAACTGGTCATACAAGCCTGTAACACTTGTTACACTATGTTACGACTGTGTTATGCCTATAAAAAGACTAAAATAAGATAATAAATAAGATCACAAATATGATAATAGAGTGAGATATTCCGCCATTCTACTGTATGTGCTTGCTGCACCATTTCAGCTTGCTGCAGAAAAATGGTGGAAGGTTAAAGTGTATATGTAGACTGGTTTATTAATTAACAGGTTTCATTAAATCATGTGTCCTCATAGTCCTCATAGAAAATTTGACCACATTAAAAATAAGTAAATTGGCTGCTGGTGATCATATTCCATAAGACCACAGACCTTAACTTACAAATAATAATAGTTATCTTTGTGGCAGCAATGTTATGTAAATAAATCTCAAGAATATTTAAAGAAATTTAGCCAATATGTCCTTTGAAGAGGCACTTTCTTCCATCTCTGCAGCACAAGGTTCCCAGTAGTCAGACAGCTGGGATTATCTTAATATACTGCTCACAAAAATTAGGGATATTACAAAATGAAATATCCCATAATTAAATATATCCTAATTTTGTGAGCAGTATATTAAGCTAATCCCAGCGGTTTAGTTTAGGTTATTTGTTGGGGACCTTACCAAAATTCTTAAGCCATTATATCAAAGTACGTGGTATCTATTTAAGGTAAGGTAATTTTAATCTTTAACAATAAGGTGTCGTTACGTGTATAATGCACCAGGGGTCAGCAAAGAAAAGCTAAAACCATACCACGCCGAAAATGAACTTGGTGCTGGGTGAGCTATTGAGAACTAAAAATAACTAAATATAAAACTTCAGGAACAACTGTAGCATATTAAATTATCTCTTTGGGGGGGGGGTATTTTATGTGTTCAATGATATGTAAATTGTTTAAACTTGTGTAACAATGTAAGAAAAAAACGAATTGTGAATTCAGTATCATAAATCGAATCAAATAAGGATGCACTGTTAAACCATAGAAAAAAGGTTAGTTTCTAGAAGGAAATCATATACCTGAACCAAACTATATTTTTTTATATTAAAAAAAACAATACTATTTTAAAAATAATAACTATATTGTAGTAATTTTTCCTTATTGAGATCAATCAACATGTATCCCCATCATCTGCAACCCCAAATAAGAAAAAAGCAGGGACAGTAAGTAAATGCATATAAAAACACACAATGTTTCTTACAATTACCCGATTGTTAAGTCATTGCAGACAGCGAGAACCTGAGATATTTAATATTTTGTCTTATGAACTGAATTTCACTTGTTCATCAATTCCTGCATTTCAGGCCTGCAAGACATCCCAAAAAGGTGGAATGTGGCAACATATAGCTAGTAATGAATTAACAAAACTAAACAATGATGTGATGTAATTTCAAACAAGAGATTGTAAACATGAGTGGATACAAAAGCAGCATCCAGGACAGGGTACAAGCTTATGAACACCTGTGGGTTCTGATCCCTCAGACAGCACTGCATCAAGAACCATAATGTCCAAAAGCTGCATCAAACTTCTCTGCGCTCAAAGGCATCTAAGTTGGACCATAACACAGTGGAAATGTGTATGGTGGTCAGATGGCTCAGTAATTCACATCTTTTTTTTTTAAATGGATGCTGTGTACTTTGGACCAAAGAGAAAAAGGACCATGCATATTTTTATCAGCAACAAGTCTAAAAACCAGGGTCTTTCATACTATGGGGCATGGTGGATGTCATAGGCAAAGGTCGTTTGTAGTTCTTTGATAGGTTTGTGGTAGCATGGTGGTTAAGGTATTGGACTATGGACCAGAAGGTCCTGGGTTTAAATCCAATCTGTGGTGAAAAGGAATGGCAACATTATAAAGTGTTAAATGCTTTATCACCCCAACAATGTGTTGCAGACCTGAAATGTAGGAACGTATGTTTATTAACACATAAATTAATTTGAACAGACAAAACTTAAAAAGCATTTTCCATGCTGTTGCAATGTTTTTTTAATTTGGGGTTGTGAATAAATATAGCTTATCCACTAAGCAATCTTCAGGTAAGTAGTAATAACTTTAATAGGCAAGTCAATTCACAGTTGTCTCTATTTGTATTTTCTTGAGAATGGACAAAACCAGACACGTACCTACAGTTATCTCTAGGGCAGCATTCTCAGAACCCACCACATTGGTGGCTATACATTCATACACTCCCTTGTCTGTCAAGCTGAGAGGTCTGTTAAATCGCAGAAACTCCTTGTCCACAGTCACACCTTCGGGTAAGATTTCACCTTTCCTGTGCAGTAGGCAAATATTGTTCAGTGTTGTAAGAGCAGAAGCAACATGGAGGGATCACACAACATTCAAACAAAATTTTATTTTTAAATCACTCCCAGATCTCTAAAACTCAAGCCCGTGTGTTAAAAATGATGTACGTTGATGTACAATGTAGGCAGCTACATTTTCTTAGTAACAGGAAGTGACCTGACCACATGGACCACATGGTGCTGAAACTAAATAACAAACTAATTAAATGCAGCTTGGCTATTATGATGAGCCTAAAACTTCCATCTTTTCGAAAACCTTGTCCAATCATTCACTAGTCATTAACTGTTTTCTGACTTTTTCATCCACCTCTCCCTCCTTTGTGTGAAGTATGTTTATGGCGGTTTTACACAAGCTGGAACACGATAGCAGGACACACTTGCATTTTCCACCAAGCAGGCAAAGAACAGGTTCTCCCACTAATGGTGCCTGTGAAATGTATGAATGTGTGCCAAGTTTATATATCACAGAGAGGACCAAATCACAAGGATAGAATGGTCAGATGTTTTTTTTTTTACCCTGTGGGGACATTTTGCTGGTTATTTTCTATATTTTGAGAAACCAAAAGAGTAAATTTTGCTTTAGCATAGAGAGGTTAAATAGTAGAGTTGTGTAGGTGTAGCATTAACAAGCTCAAGTAGTCCTTATGTCTGGGGAAAATCCCCAAAACATATGTTTACCAGATATACGAGGGGGATTTGGATCTTCCTTTCCTACAATAAGTCTAATAAAATAAACCTAATTCACATGATTTTATATAGATATAAATATATAAATATATTGAAATGACCATAATGACAACTGAGGCATACAAGCAAGGTATGTCTGGGAAAACAGTATCAATCAGGGTGTGTTAATAAATACACCAGATTGAATCACTAACAAACCACACCTTGAACCTGGATTACTGAGGTAAGGCAAGGAGAACAACAAAAACACAAAAAACTGCCCTGCTAGGATGAAGACCTAGGCAAAAACGATGAACTGGAAAAGGTGTTACCATGTCAACAAGCACTACTGGATTATCCATGAGAAGGTTAAATAACGATCATGACTTGAAATAATTCTTAGTAGAGATGGTCTATTTTTATTATATTTTTAAATGGGTAAAGTAGTTACTTATTGTTATGTTGTGGGGAGAATTTGCTGGCATCATTTGGGTCCACCCCACGAGAAATATCACTACAAATCAATACAGAGACATTCTGTCTGATTTCCTGATCATAAAGATTATAGTTTTTTATATGATAGTGGGAGTAGTCTGTTTAAGGAGGAAGGCCCCACCCACAATGCATGAGCTGTCAGTAAATGGTGTGATGTCTATAATGTATGTGATGGTTACAACCCATCATGGTCACCAGATCTCAAATAAACACCTACGGAAGGTTTTTCTTCAAATATTCACACACTTAACCCCTTTGTCCTTATGCCATCTTTTAGGATAAAAATCAGTATAGCTAAATTACAAAGTGTAAATCTAATAGTTAGATGATACATGTGCTTGGTTACTTACCTGGTCCAAGTGAAGTCCTGTGGTTTTGGGTTTCCTCTGACGTCACAATGTAGCATCGCACCCTCTAATCCCACATACCAGTTCTCATCATAACCCGAAATAGCCACTTCAGGAGGGTCTAAATGAAAACACACAATATGTATAAATATTCATAATAATAATAATAATAATAATAATAATAATAATAATAATAATAATAATAATAATAGCATCATTAATAAAAGTGGACTGGCCAAAATCTGTACTGTTGTTACGATTACAAACAAAACAAAATATCATGAAACTGGGATGAAACAGATGCTGACAAATTGTGATTAACACAAGCGCATTCTATTTAACGCACATGTCTGGACATGTGATTACATCCTGTCTTCTGTTTGGGTGATCTATCCAGAGTAACAATAAAAACAAATATAAAGCATTTCAGTATACTTGTAATTTGCCTGGTAACCACTAGAGACAAATTTTACACAATGCACCTTTAATAATACTAAGATTTCAATTTAAAGGACTAGAGCAAAAAAATCTATTCATTTGGACACTCCCAAACTGTGCTTAGATAATTTCTTGTAATCTAAGATGTTAAGACAGTGAATCAGACAGAAACCAGGCATAGTCACCGTTCTGAGGCAGGTATGAAACAGGTGCTACAAACCAGCCACTACATGCTAAACAGAAGGTATGTGTGTACCAAATAATTAATAGCTATTCACCTAATATCTAGCTAAGTAAATGATGTACTTTGTGCTTGCAATTTCACTTTTTATAATAGTAAAACAACAAGATGTAGTGCATGAACAATTCCGCAGTGTAAAAATGACTAGCAGCAGGACCACGTCAAACTTACAGTGTACTACAAGCTTATTGCTGATCCTCCGTGGTGTTTTCAGAGAAGGGTGCCAGACAAGGCAGTCCAGTTTGCGGTCGTTCATACTCCGCAGGGGGTGGAGGGAGAACTGGATGGAGGCTATGCCATTCTCCAGACTGCGGTTTTGGCTCTGGCCTGGCAGGTCCGTGTCCCATGAAAGACCTGCCTGAGGTTTAGCAGCCGCACGGCATGTGGCAGCCACCCGAAACGACTGTCCTTCCACTAAAGTTACAGGGTCCAAAGTCATGATAGGTGTGGCTGAAGGACATACAAACACAAACTTAGGCTATACATTGTTTTTTATGTCAAATTATTCACATAGTGAGGTATGCAATATAAACTTTAGGTCAATATGCAAGTATTGCACTCTTCTTCTGTCATGTGACCCAGCCCTGTAACTGCCCTTTTAAAAGCCCTGAGATATACAGAGATCAAAGGAAACAGGAACCCCCTGGCAAATTAACAGACAAACCTCACCTCCTCATAAGCAGGATGCCAATAGGTTCCCATGCTGATACATCCCAATGCTGATACATCCTGGTTCATATCCCACACCTGGCAAGGTGAGGTTTGTCTTTCGAATTCAAGTTGAACGACTGTTGTCTCAAATTTTAAAGAATTTTAATTTAAAGAATTTTAAAATGGACATTAAAATCACATTAAAAAAAACAAGGCAATCATCTGAAACTAAAGATAAATGCACTAGCTTTTTGCCAAAAAAAAAAAAAAGTTTTTTGAGATTTTTTTTTCACTTTATGCTTTTTCGTGCTCAGTCATTTTCAGCTGGTGGTTTTAAAATAAACATAGCACATATGATCACTTCATTTTGCTGGCTAGCTACAATATAATGATTCTTAAATCCCTTCAATGGAACTGCAGTTAGTTGTGTTGCCTAATACAGATCTATTTATTTATATATATATATAACCCCAAATTAGCACAAGTTAGGACAGTATGGAAATTCCAAAAGTAAAACAAAAGCTTTCTGGGTAAAAAAAAATTCTGTGTCTTCACACACACACACACACACACACACACACACACACACACACACACACACACTATAAAAACAAGATGATGATGTAAATTTAAACAGGTAATGTCAGCAGGTGATTATAATTATGATTTGGAAAAAATGAACTTCTGACCTACACTATTATCAGGGACATGTTCAAAAACCAGGTTCTGTCATGGTATGGTGCTGTGTCAGTGCCCTCGGAAAAGGTCATTTACACTTCTTTGACGGCAGAATTAATGCAGAAAAGTACATAGATATTTTAGAGCAACATAAGCTGCGATGAAGCATTATTTATTTTACCAGGAATGTCAATGTAATTTTTCAACAAGATAAAGCAAAACCAAATACTGCATACATTATAAACGCATGGCTGAAGAAAGTACCAGACTAGCCTGCCTGTCCACAGTCAAAAGATTTGACAACAACACCATCCTGTACACTATATTTCAGGGACAAAATAACACCTTAAACAATTACTTGATTATTACTCTTGGTACTAAAACACCTTTAAGTGTTGTGAGAAGAAAGAGAAAACATAACTAAACCTTTACTCCAGGACCAGGACATGGCACTACTGTGTGTTAATAACAAAAATAGTTTTGAATTGTGCTCAGACTGCTAGCTGCTAGACTGATTTTTCCGAACGGTGGACAGCAAAACAATATAAAGCGCACGTTTAAAATAGGAAAAGAAGGGGAACGGGAAAAAACCAACACACACACACACACACACACACACACACACACACACACACACACACACACACACATTACTTACTTTCCATTGACTTAATGATTACTGTAGCTTATTAATGCTATATATACACCTAACCCTAAACTAACATCAGTATCCTAAAGTAAACATATCCCTCTTTTGGTTTTCAAACCAAGTAAACTCCATTTTTTTCAGTTTCTAAACAAGGAATTTTCCAAACAAGCAACAACTCCTCACAAGGTACATCACACACACACACACAAACACTCACACGCACATGTATACAAAATCTGCATTGTTGGCTATAGTTAAAAATGGCAAAAATATATTTCAAATATTAAACAACTTACACCACAGATTGAGAGATACATGAGTCTCCTGGCTGCCAGTGGGATATATGGCAACGGTACAGATATATCTGCCCTCATCTGAAAGGTCTGCGTTCATAATAATCAATGCAGAGTTTGCCATGGCGTCACTGCTCTCGAACCGAACTCGGCCTGCATAAGCATTTGATTCTGAAAAAGAAAGACAAATTTGGAAAGTAAAAATCTATAAACAACAGGAATGGCAACAATATTAGAACAGGAAATCCAAGGAATCAGGAAATCATCTGTACACAGTATCATTAAAACATGAAGCTAAAACTTAAAAAAGGCTTCAAAATACATTTTAAGAACACAAAGTTAGACCTAACTCAAATACTCAATATAGCCTACTCAAACCGACAACAAATCTTTGTTTCTCTATCATCAAGTATCCATGCTTAGAGATTATTTTTACTTTAGTAGTGATATCTTAGAGTTGTTTATTTCTTTCCAGTACACAACGCTGCATTGTTAATGCTAATTAACGAAAGAAAAATTGAATTTTCATACAAAAAACAAAGACATTATGCTACAGTAAAATACATTTCAAAAGCATATTAAAATAGTTGCAGTAAACTATTAAAAACTGAACATGACAACATTATCTGGATAAATGACTGGTGTGCCTGTCAGCATTTCTAACACGACACTAACCTTAAGAAAGCCACAGAACAAAACAGAAAAGAAGATTTTTAAAGACCATTAAATTAATCAGTTAAAGAATAACAACACTACTGTGCATGTTCGTACCTTCAGAATGTCTGGGAGCTATATTTTCAAGCTCAGAACATTAAATCAAAAGGGATAGTTTGTACATTTATATTATTCTAAAGGTGAAAAATCAAGTATAATAATGTAAAATAATCATTGACCATGGACAACAAAGTTTTCGAAAATTTGGATGAAAGTCTGAGTGTCTGCTCCTATGAGGTTTGTCTAAATGTCACTAACATTGGATGGCAATAGATAAAACAAGCATGGATAAACTCTGAAACGCATTTGCAATGGTGAAATTAACCACGTAAATCCCGGTTCTTAGCTAGAGTTTTGAGCGATGAGCTACTGTAGTCCAGATGCATCCTAGAAACAACACTGTAAATGTATGTGCTTATGAATATTCATTTTCTAACAGCATAGCCATAACAAGTCTGTTGCCTTAATTGTGCATGAATACATTTCAGTGTACACTGAACATCTCAAATAACTGATTGCATGAACTGAATGCTGAAAACTATAAAAGGATGAAGTAGATGCTCTGTACCTAGTTGCCCATCTGTATGATGAGCCGTTATGATCTGTATTCTGGAACCATCTTGATTTTCTCGCGTCCACGTAACTTGAACAATCACTTCATCATCTGATGGCTGGAACTGACAGGGCAGATGTGCCTCTCCCTCTACTACTGTAGTCACCACTGAGATTGAAGGTTTCACAAACTCCCCACCATTTACCCAGGTCACTACAAGATAGAGAGGAAAACGTATTAAGCATGAGAAAGAAAAGACAATTACAAAAAGTCTCAACATGAACATGAACAACATGAACCTTTACAGCATTAAGAAGAACAAAAACACATTTTGCAGATAATAAAAGAACAGGTAATAAAAAAATCAAGGATTTATTTCTTAATATGAATGCTCATATATATAAACACAATAACATTCGCACATAATTTGCTGAATGAATGCACATAGATTAACTTAAAATGATGACAGTGCAAACAGTTTTCATGACACTGCACTGGTTATACGTTTGGGTAATAAGAAGCACAGTGGGTGACTATGAAAATGAGACAAAGAACAAAGCAGAAGGGCGTTAGTGTGTTGGAGGGAGGGTGGAGTAAAAAACAAACGTAGCAGAGATTTAATGGATGAAGAGTAGATATGCTGTTGAACTTGTTCAAACCCTCAACACCAATTATCCCTGGGTGGCTAGAGTGCAAACCACACACTACTAAAATGTAAAGGAAGCTAAACTGCATTTGGTTAAATGACATCATAATACTTTTATGATTATCTCATAATAAGAAAGGCAAAGCAAGTGAATTCAGACATAAAGTTAGGACTAAATATGTAAGTCCCTTCCAGTCTTTCTTTGAGGATCATTGCTTTCAAACAATTCAATATTGTATAATGTTTCACACATTTGTTGACCACTGGAGATCCTCTGCCCACCGTTGCTACTTAAAGACTCATGATTCTAATCACTTTATAATCACCTGTTAAAAATCATAAATGTAGTTTTATAACACATTACTAACCATAAATTTCCCCTGTCTCAACTTTTTTGTGTTGGATGTCTGAAATGCAGGACTGGATGTTTATTAACAACTAAAAAGTGGTCAGACAAAATATTCAGTATCATGGGTTCATACTGGCTGCAATAATATAAAAAAACATATATTTGTTATATTATACACTTCTCTGATTTGAACTTGTATCTTCTCTTACCTCTACACCTCATGGCCCGAAGCATGTATACACCGCTTATAATTAAGTGTATATCGCTATTTTATCTTTTAAAGTGCGTAAACCCAACTAACAGGAAGCAGACATATAATCTTCATCGCATCTTCATAGATAAGCATTGGGAGATGAATGTAGAAACATTCCATGTGGCATACAAGGAGGTACCCTTCATTTATACTGCTAACAAAACTTAGGGGAAACTTCAAAATGAAATTTCCCACGATTAAATATACCCTAATTTTTGTGAGCAGTGTAGTTCTGCCCTACTGAAGATGCCATGTACTGTAGAAATATCAAGAGCCACTTAAGCGTACAGACAGGATCCGTACAGTGCAATCAATAAATCAGTGCTCAGTAGGACAGCTATCTAGATTTAGCATGAGAACTGTTTGTTGTTGACTGTGCACACTTGGATTGAAGTTTCTGTAAAAATATCAAAGCATGTGCAGGACAGGTGTAAATCACACTACCATTGGCCTTTAAAGCCATGGGAATGCATTCTCTGGAGCGATGATACTCTAAACTTTATCTGGAAACCTGATAGCTTTGGTGGTTGCCATAGTAACATCTGTAACGTTTGTTGGAGAAATAATTGTTTGAGTTTGTTTTGGGTTGGGCTGCACAGAGGCCTGATCTCAACACCATGCAACAGTTTAGGGATGGATTCCAACTGTAAGTCAGGCCACTTAACCCATTCATTCATTTTCATATCAGCTTAATCCAGCACACTCTCAGGGACACTTTTAGAGACACCAGTTACCCAAGCAGACCTAATGTTGTCCTAATGTCCTGGGGAAGTGGTAGGAAACTCCACACAGACCAAGTCCGGGATTGGAATTTGCTGTAACCACCACTTCTTTATGCTATAGTTTCCACAAGCTGGTAGAAAAAATCCTCAGAGATTTTGGTCAATATCGACAAGATAGCATCATGCAGTTGATGCAGAATTGTCGGCTAAATATCCATGATGCAAATCTCCTGTGCAACCACTAAGCTCATTATCATAATCAAGATACCAGTTTGAGATGATTTGGGCATTGTGATATAGAGCATAGAAGATGAATACACTGTAGCCATAACGGACAGGCTCAGCAACAGCACACAAATAAAATGAATTTAAATGATTAATTGTATTGGTAAATGATTAAACGATTAACTGGTTATATAGCTCAGTCGATATTAAGGAACCTAAAGGGTGTCAAGAAAATATCCCCCACATTACAAGACCACCATCAGCCTGAAGCATTGATAAAATGCAGAATGGATCCATGCTATTATGTTGTTTACACCCAATTGTCACTCTATCATAACTGGAACATTTTCTAATACAGAAGAAATCAAATTTTATCAGATCAGGAAATGTTTCATTAATCATCCCTTATCAAATGATGGTGAGCCTGTGCGAACAGGAGCCACAGTTGCCTCTTTTTAGATAGCAGAAGTGGTTTCTGCTGCAGTAGTTCATCTGTTTTAAGGTTTGATATGTTGTGTGAGTAGTAAAAATGGCCCTGAAAATCACAGGGTCTCCACTTTCATCAGTTGAGGAAATCCAAAAGAAACGGTGTCTGGGTAGAGCTCACAGTATTCTTAAGGGCTCCTCCCACCTTGCTCTTTTCCACTTTGCTCCCTGGCAGATGTTTCAGGAGCCTCCAGACCAGGACAAGTAGATAAAGGAACAGCTACTACCCCAAAGCTGTCTCCCTACTGAACTTTGTCAGTAAGGAGACCAGTAACAATCAAATGCCTATGTTTTGGATATTGACTTCACTCCATTCTCTTGGATCACGTTACTTTTACCCTGTACATAATTATATATCATATTTTTCTACATATTCGGCATAATCCTGTACATACATGTTTATACACATCCACCCCTTTCGTTGTAATTTAAACTGTAAATGATTCCGTCTGTATATTTTGTCTATAGCATTTATATTCAACCTATAATACAGTCCCATGTATATTTTCGAACAGTTTACAATACCACCATAATATATTAATATTTTTATTCTACAGTAGTTTACAATATAACATATATTCTTTACCTACTGTATCTTATGTACATTTCTGATTTTTGCATTTCTGGTTAAATGCTAAACATTTTGTTGCATCATACTTGTACACATGTAATGGCAATAAAGTTTAATAATCTAATAATCTAATCTAAGCCAATCTAATTCAGTTTTTCAGATGCTTTTCTATATAACTTGGTTGTAACAAGTGGTTATTTGAGTTATTGCCACTCACTGGACATGTTCTCTTTTTTTCTGTATACCCTAGATGTGGCTGTATGTAAAAATTCCAACAAATATTGAAATTTTATACTACTCACGAGAATTAGGGGATAATTCAAAATGAAATCTCCCATAATGAAATATCCCCTAATTTTTGTGAACAGAGTAGATTCAGACTTTTAAGTTCACAGACTTAAATTACCTTTCTTCCCCATTCTGATGCTCAGTTTGAAATTTAGCAGGTTGTATTAACCGTATGGCTACGTACGTAAATGCAGCGAGGTCCTGCCATGTGAGCGGCTGATTAGATATTTGCATTAACAAGCAGTTGAACAGGTGTATGTAGGTGAGAATAGATGCACTTTATAGTTATACAGTTACAGACTGTTGTTGCACTTCCTTCACAGGGTTCCCTCGGTATTCAGGACTCCCACAGGACCAGGTAAGAGTGAATCAAATACAGCAGTGCTGATGCAGTTTTTAAACACCCCAGTGTCACTGCTGGACTGAAAATAGTCCACCAACCAAAATATCTGGCCAACAGTATGCCTTGGGCAGTACTCTGTGAGCACTGATGAAAGATTAGAGGATGTCTCTGACTTTATATTTACAAGGTGAACCAACATCTTTTACTTATTTGATACATTTTTATGATACCTGTATTTCTATAGTGTTATTTGCTTTCTCTGTTTTTAACCTATACTGTTTACAAAAATTAGGGGATAAAAGAAAAAAATAATCCACTATAAAGAAATAAGCAGTGAATTATTATAAGCAGTGTATTATTATAAATGTATTATTGATTTTTGTCTTAAAATACTTTTTTTTCTTACATATAACATCTAGAATGCACTAGAGTCCATTTTCTCCAAATGCTTCTTCCTCATCACGTTTTGGGAGTGTTTTCTTGTTACATATCTCTATATGTAACATCTCTATGTAATGTCTCTATATATAAGTTCTGCTTTTCGCCAAGATATCATGAGCTATTCTGACACATGTGTTATCTACATACATCAGACTTTGACTTTGAAGTGAATCAGTGTCACAGTATTGCAGAGAATCCACCACCCAAATAAAACGTACTGTGATGGTCCCTCAACTGAAGAACAGAGTGAAAGGAGGTAAACACTGTATGCAGAACAACAGATACACTACAGGCTGTAGTTGTAGTGCATATGTATGATAAGTGGAGCTGATAAAATGGACAGTAAATGTAGAAACAATAACGTGTTTTTAATGTTAGGGATGATCAGTGTATATGGACGAATGGGTGAATGAATTAATGGGTGTTCACATAATATTGGTCATACAGTTTATGCTTACACTCGTGAATGGAATGCTTGTGTGCCTTCCAATGTTGGTGTAGTTGCTTTAAATCCTTCATTACAAATGACTACTTCCTTGAACATGTCACAGGATTGCTTTACTCATTGCTCACTAGAAAAAAAAAAGTATTCACACAAACCAGCATTACTCCTTAAAACCCATACACATATCAATGGTCTAAGAGGGAAAACGCATACAAGAAGAAGCATATCACACTAACATAACTTTAAATCATGATATTTGAAAACCAACAATATTCCTGAATAAATATTTTTATATTAAAAAAAATTTAAATCACAAAAGGAACTTGATTTTTCCTGTGCTATCAGTTTTCCATGGAAAGAGTGATTTGTGCATTGAATGGTCACCTAACCATAATAATGTTTGTGTGTGTGTGAGAGAGAGAGAGAAAGAAAGAGAGAGAGAGAGAGAGAGAGAGAGAGAGAGAGAGAGAGAGAGAGAGAGAGAGATATTGTC
>JAUZST010034051.1:0-28406 GCA_034779995.1 Parotocinclus haroldoi | reverse complement strand
CACACACACACACACACACACACACACACACACACACACACACACACACACACACACACACACACACACAAAGTTAAATCAAGACTAGTCATTTTAATATACAATGTTCCCTCGCCACTTCGCGGTTCACCTTTCACGAACTCTGTGCATCGCGGGTTTTCAAAAAAATGTTGATGGAAAAAATATATTGTGGATTTTCGTTGTATCATGGGTTTTTGAGAAACTTTGATTGAAGAAAAACAAAAAAAAAATCACAAAGTTTATAAAAGTATATAACAAAATATTAATTATAACAACAAAGGAACGTTATAAATCATAAAATATTACGATTTACAGTGAATAGAGTATTTACTCAGCGGATGAATACTCACCAAAAACGAGAAGTAAGACTAGAGCATCGCCTGCCTGAGTCTCTACTTGCTGACATGACAAGTTTTTATCTGCGCTGTTGTGTTCGCTGTTTGTGAAAGTTCCATTATAGACTGAATTCATTCCAGCCCTACGATGCCACCCAAACGTTCTGCAAGTTCTACGGCTGAAATGATGTATTAATACCTAATAAATACAGCGTCCCCACTTTGTGGATTTTCATTCATCGCGGGCGGTCCTGTACCGTAACCCCCGCCATAAACGAGGGAACACTGTACACCCAGGTCAAGGGCAATTTAATGTAATCAATTAAACTAACATGTATTTGGACTATGGGAGGAAGACGCACACTCCACACAGAAAGAATCCAGACCACCCCACCCTGGACCTTATTGCTGTGAGGTGGCGGTTCTACCCACCAAGCCAGCGTGTCACCCGGAACGGTGTCTGGATACGAAGCACAGTACAATGATTGCTTAAAGTAAAACACTATATGCAAAGTATTTCAACTGCGGTATTCCACTGCCCGGGGCGGCACGGTGCCTCGGTGGGTAGCACCACTGCCTCACAACAAGAAGGTCCCGGTTCCAATCCAAGGGTGGAGTGGCCTAGGTCCTTTGTGTGGAGTCTGAAGTCCTCCCCGTGTCGGCGTGGTTTTACTCCGGGTACTCCGGTTTCCTCCCACAGTCCAAAGACAGGCGTGTTCGGTTAATTGGTGTCTCTAAATTGTCATGGACTTGTCTATGCAAACACCCCAATCTGACTCTTTCCATGCCACGTCACTGTCATTGTGTTTTGACACTCTCGGGTGAGCATACACCCCACTGAACAGTCAACGTGGGGCACTCCCGTCCAGTTTAACATGCTATTTTAATCACATCAGCTTTATTTATTCTGAAATATCCTCTCACTTTTATGAGCAGTGCACATGCCTATGAACGTTAAACAGTGCATGTCTATATTTACATTCCAGGGTGACTTACAGATTGAGGTTTCATACTTAAACGCACACCTTGAACTCGATGATCATACAACGAAGAACTCAAGTCATTGTTGGGTCAGGGCCTTGCTCGAAGGGACAACAATTTGATTTGAAAGGGGTGAGACATTTTTATCAATAATTCAGTACCTTAATCAGCACCGTGCAGCTTCAGCACATGATGCCAGGCTACAGCAGGCTCATAAGTGATCCAGAGCGTATTGTAATACCAGAATCTCTGCTGAAGGTTTGGAATCCAGACCCATGTGGGTGTTGTGTACTTCAAAAGAAACAATGCACACACAATGGGCTATACGAAAATAAATGATGGCGCAGAAACTGAAGCGGATCCCATTTCCTCTGGTATTCCCACGAGTATCTGAATGCTTAGTGTTTCTGAGCTGCCAGCCTAACCATGATGCCTGCAGGAATTCATCCACCGCCTAAACCCCTCCGTCTCCCCCACCGTCCTTCAATCTGTCTCCCCGTTTCCATGGCGCAAGGACCTTCAGCTAATAAGCAGGCACTATAGGAGGATAATTAAGTGTCTGATAAATATCATACTGACACTTTGGCATGAGGGTCTAGCCTGGCAAGACTGAACGGCAGAAACCTGTTGCCACACAATTCCTCAACACCCCCTTTACTGTACTCTAAAATTCAACCATGAGCCAGTCCTTTACACTACATGCATGTGCTGTTTAACAACCAAGAATTCTAACAAATTATGAAATACTGCAACGATTGTGCGCTCGCTTGCTAGGTCACTCTTGGATCAGGGACCGTTCTACCTCGGTTGATGTGCTTCGAGACTTTTTGTGTAAGTCACACATTTGTGTGGATGACATTTAGCTACTTTTTTGGAACTAGCTCTAAATGCCTTTGCTAAATACAGCATTTGCCTGTCCTATTGTAGGTAGTACTCCTTTGTTTGTTCCCACTACCTGTGTAGTTTTTCTAAACTGTAACTATATAACTGGTTAATAGTAAATTATATTTACTTTACAGCACCATATATAAGAGACTACAATCATGTCCGGCCCATTTCAGTCAGTTGCACAGAACGTAACGCAGTCGTTCACTGGCGCATTCCTGTACAAATGTGAATTGCCCTTCACTACGGACGAACATTTTGCCAAACATGCAATTAGCAACAAGCGTTAGGAGACTTTTAAATATCAAACTAACCACATTGATTGCACATTAATGCTACAGTTTATGGCAAACGTTTTTTGGGATTTGGATCTGTTTTATCGTGACAATTCTCAGATACACAAAACTAGAGGCATTAAGCAAGGTTCACAGGGTCTGGGGGTAGGACTGGACATGTACGGTACTCGTCGTGGTTGAAAGATTTTGGCCTTAACATTTATTCAGCAGTTTTAGAAAATCATTGGCACTTTGCTTAAACGGCACTGATTACCTCAAGCAGAGTGGGTGAACTGTTTACTCTGTTAAAGGAGGGCATTTCAGAGGCAAACAATTCCTCCCAAACGACTGGGGAGCAAGTTTGGCGGAAAATAATTCCGAATCAGATTGTGAATGAATCCGAAGCAGTGAGACAAAAACGAGGCCTATTCGTGGATCAGGTTCCGCTTTAGCAGGTCTGCAGCTACGATATCATTCAGGCTAAATGACATGCTGCTGGGCTATAAATTGTGATCTTAAATGTTGAAACGGCACTGCAGGGCTTCAATACTGTCCTTCCACAGCGCAGTGCGGCTTCTGACTGCAGACGGATCACAAACGATACAAAACAGCCTGTGAACAAAACACGACTTGGTCATATTTCTACATACTGGAAGTTGCTGGACAGAATGTCCATTGAATGTGCATTGTCTCAAAGCAGCTTTACAGTTTTAGATTCTCTTCTAATATCTAAAGCCAATCCCAAACAGTGGCAAGGAAAAACTCCCTAAACATTGGGAGGACCAAGACTCAAAACAGGACCATTCTGCTTGGGTGGCTTAAATGATGAATGTAAGAATAAATCTATTTATACAGTCAAATAAGGTTGTAATAATAGCCGAAAAAGCAGAAACGAAGCAAATCTTAACAGATAAATACATTATTGAATAATATAACAGAAAGAATATGCACATTCTGGCATTATATCATCCTATACACAGAGTCCTCAGAGGGAAAGCCCTTGGTGACACGTTGTCCCCAGCCAACCAGAGAAGGGAAAGAGTTACTGCCCTGTGGGGTGGCGGGGCATCAAGACTTGCATCTCAACACACTAAACGCTGGCAGCAGAGCGCAGATGATCCTGTTCAACTACCGCAAAGTGCTGCAAAGAGTAAGCTAGCGTTCCGATCATTTAAAAACGGGACTGCCCAGGTAAAGCTTAACGACACAAATGCTGTCAAAAATATTGCCAAATCGATACTGAACATCCTGTCATAAACTATTTCACAGGATTCGTTCTGTTCACAGCTATTCCACTGGTGTAACCCGAGTTTGATGGAGCCTTATTAGAGGAAGATCAGGAGCTCTTTATGGTGGCTCTGCTGTCTGGCAGCACTTTCTGAAAGGTTATTACCACATTCAACATGACTATGAATTGCAACCGAAAAGAAAAAGTTTTCCTGAGTCTTGACCTCAACCTGATCCGTTACTACACCACTCCAGTGCACACGTACACGTCTTCGTTCCAAACGAGCTTCAGTCCTTCCAAACTGCCGCTTTTATCCCACTGTTTACTGGTTTGCACCATGTGAGATTGCACGCAGATGTAAAACACTCAAAAACAATGCCTGCTAAACGACTAACGGTAAGAAAATCCCCTCCAGTGACGGCTCTTATTAGCAGCAAAGAGGGACTAAGTCCATTTTAAAGCTCGCAGTAAAGCAATAATACCATGAGGTTTAGATTATCTTCTAATATCGAAGGCCGATCCCAAACAGTGGCAAGGAAAAACTTCCTAAACATTATAATGAAGAAACCTTGGGGGGACCAGGACTCAAAACAGGACCGTTCTCCTTGGGTGGCTTAAATGATAAATGTAAAAATGTATTTGATCAAATAAGTTTGTAGTAATAGCTGAAAAAGCAGAAACTCAGTCAATTTTAACAGATGAATAAATTATTGAACAAAATAACGGAAAGAATATGCATTTATTTACAGTCATAAATAAATTTACAGTCCAAAAAATCGAATCCTCAGAGGGAAAGTTCTTGAAGTGTAAAACACTCAAGAACAATGAGTGCTAAATGACTAAAGGTAAAGAAAATCCCAAATTCCAAAGGGACGGATCTTATTAGCAGCTAAGTGGGACTAAGTCCATGTTAAAGCTCACTGTAAAAGGAATAAGATGTCAATGTTAAACGTCATAATGTCTACAGCATACCCCTAGGTCTGGAAGCAGCGCAGGTGTACTCTCATGACCTTTGATAGTGGAGTCACACGTCAGTGTTTACAGGGCAACATTGGAAACTATTTGCCGTTTCGTATTCGCAGGGTCAAAGTTCTCCGATAGCGGCTCCTGCACCTAAAACGCACAAAAGTTTGTCCTGAAACAGACTCTGTGATGCCTCAGGCAGCTGCCGTGCCTCTAACAGCGCACTTAGAGCATACTTAGGGTCTGTAGTTAGACATTTAAGGTGTATATAAGTCGCCAAAAAGGCTGCCAATGAGTGTGTGCGCATGCACTTTAATTAATCCGGGAATTTCAGGAAATCAGATTTTGTCAGTAATCCGATCAAGTTCACATGAATTTGGGTAATAAGATAATTATAATAAGCTCTGGGTTCACATGACTTGGGTAATAATCGGATTTCTACTGTAAAAGCCATTAATCTCATGAAAGGATGTGATATAAACTTCAAACGTTACTAATTAAATGACGAAATCATTACCTTTCCTTGACCATATCCTGTGTTTCAGAGTGTCCCTAAGTGTTGTGTGGCAATTAAGTGGATGCTACTTTAAATTCCAAGGTTGCCAGATTCGACAAGGGAAAAAAAAAAAAAAAAAAAAGAACAGCACCAGGTCTATGGAAGACAAACGCGAAAATTAACAGAGCAAGCGGACCGTTTCTGCCCGCGGCTTCCACGACAGCTCTCGGCACATGTATAGACTGAGAAAACCTCTCCGAGAAATCTTCCTTGCACTGCACCCGGACATCTGATTATCGGATTTCTGCAGTTATCTGGACTATTCAAGCGGTCATGTGACCATATGATCTAGAAATCAGAATAAGAAATCCATTAGAGAGCGCTAAATTTTATCTCAGTCATCATATTTCTCAGACTGTACATGCAAGCAAACAGATAAATGGTTGTCAGGTGCACTTATTCAAACAGACTTTGCTTATTTGGGGATCTGGCATTCAATTAAGTACAGCATCAGCAAAGTAGTTGCCAAACACTTTTGGCCAGGTTGAAAAACAGTACATGATTAAGAAACCACACACAAAGTTAGATCCTTAAACATCTCAGTTCATCTCGAGACTAGTCTCACACAAACACAGACACAGACCAATGCCAATTTAGAGTTGTCAATTAAACTAACGCATGTCTTTTGGACTGTGGGACGAAACTGGAGTACCCAGAGTAAACCCATGCAGATATGGGGAGAACATGAAGACTTCCACACAGAATGGAGCCAGGCCGCCCCACCCAGGGATTGAACCCGGAAACCTTCTTGTTGTGATCTGATCTGATTACCCAAATATATTCAAACTCGACGACCACATTGCTGACATAATCTGATTTTCTGCAGTTATTACTAAGGCTTATCAAGTGCAATGATTATTAACCATGAATTATTACCCATGGATGAATACATTTAATTTCTGTTATCCAAGCAAAGCAATATGGACCATGTAGGTAAAAATAAATCGTATGACTTAGGTGTTGCTTTCAGTAGGTTTTCCCACTAGCTCATTGGCCCCAAGGAAGCACAGCTCAAGCGCTAACCCAGGTCGCATTCGTAATACGACTCAATATTCTGAATGAGCTGACTGGCTTCTGGAAGCACTTGATTGAATAAAATTGGTGCCAGCCGGTATAGATCCCTGGCAATCAGAGATCCGGCTTTGGTGTGCGCCGGTGCTCCGAAAGGTTTTTCCAGCATTTACCCAACACCCTTTTATCAATGGAACGCGCAACAGAAGCTCAGCAGTTTCAGCCAGAACTGGAACTCACAACATTCTGATTAGGGGTTCAGAGCCTTAGCCCACGAGTCACTAGGTGCACCTGCTTGATAAGGAAGGATTCCTGCGTTTTTTGTGTTATGCCAGTGGTTACACAAGACCAGCCGTGTCTGGTCATCTATGAAGTTATCACTACAGGTTACTCGTGTGTTGGAAGAAGGGTACAAATGATCTGTTTATTTAGCCCGGCTGTCTGTTTACGTCAAACTGTTCGCTCCTAATGCAGTGCAAGAGGCCCTTGATCCCGCTCTGCTTTCAAGTTGCGTAACGTGTGCGTAAATCTTCTAACGTTTGCCCTTTGGCAGGAAGTAAATGAGTCAGAAATTAACTCTACGTTTCATTCAGGACTTCCACGCACACAAGAACTGTATCGGTTTTGCTCTCTTTTGCCACGTTTCCGGTCAGCCCCTAAGGCTACGTTCGCGCAGTTACGAAAAGTGAGTGCGTTTGCATGCACTTCAAATAATCTGTCGAACTGTACTCGCATGATAATAAATATGAAAAGAACACGACGTAAAAATAAATGATAAAATGAACAACATAAACAATACCATTTTTCAAGCATGTACTGTGTTTCAAAGGCTCCCAAAAAGTGTTTTCTGAATGCTGCATTTAATTCCAGGGTTGCCAGATCCTGCGGGTGAAACACGCAACCAGGTCTAGCGAAACAAGACAACTGGAGGATGAAAGCTTTAGGGGTACTGAGCACCCAGTGAGGCCACCCTACCTATTTAAAGACGGAGTTCAGAATTTTGCACCGTTAATCCCACATGGACAAACCTCCATTAAAGCGGGGTCTGAGCTGAGTGTGGGGAATGTGTGGGTTATGCAAAGCTTAACTTAACGCACGGTTTACGTAAGTGTGGAAAAGCGCACAGTAATCAAGTATGCCATTCATAAAAGATTGATGGAACTCATATCCAACACTGGTATTCACCAAAGGGGTATCTCAGATTTCCTAGACTCCAACAGACAACAGCCCCGCAGACGCTCAGGCAGGCCGACAGCAAAAGAGCTTCTCCATTAGTCATCAGATCTACACATTGAGGATCGGTTAATGCTCACACACGACTTGATGGTTTATTGTGCCGTTTTATTGGCCTATGAAGTCAGCATAACTTTGATCCTGCAGGCCTGATCCTGAGTGGAGAACTTTAATCCCATCCATGTTCGGGTTCAAAAGCATTTCAGCCTAATCCTGTGCGCAGTGTGTGAAACTGTAAAGAAGCAAAGGAGAGCAGTGTGTGTGAAATACAAATTCCCTTTTCCAGTCTAAAAAACAGACACGCACGCGCAGACGCACGCAGACGCACATGCGCACATACACGTGCAGAAGCGCGCAGACGCAGCCATAGAGAGAGAGAAAGAGAGAGAGAGAGAGAGAGAGAGAGAGAGAGAGAGACACACACACACACACACACACACACACACACACACACACACACACACACACACACACACAAATATAGCCGTGTAGATATGTGGGGTCGAAGCTGTGTGGTCGAACGTTGACCAAGTAGCTCCCCCTAGTGGCCAGATTTGATCATATAGTTTTATCATATAAAGGTGTCAGATGGTCACAGGCAGCAAGTTTGGTCTGGAAAGGCTCCTGTCTGCCCAATCAAATGCTTCCTGAATGCTAATTGGTGGCCATCTTTGTTTGGTAATTTGAGTATGGTGGGATATTTAACTTTAGTTAGAAACCTGCCTAATTTCAGCTCATTATTTTTATTGACACGGTCATAAGACATCCACAGAATCTTATTTCACTGTCACGCTGAAAGTCTGGTGTAAATCTGATGACGTCGTTATGAGTGACAGCTGTCCAAGTAATGGGAGCTCCGCCTCTATGTTTTACAGTGGCGGCCACTGATGATTATAAAATAGCCCGCTATGCTAATTAGCTTGACACAGACTTTTGCGAATTTGTGAGAATTACAGGGACGAGTTGGCAGAAGTGTGTTTAGCATATTATGCAAATTAGCACCAAAAAAAAAAAAAATGAAGTGGGTGGAGCTTATGGGTTTATTTTGGTTATTTTTTTGTAGGGCCAAAAATGTATTCATAGATGTCATGGTATAAGGAGCTATGAGCATCAACACGTTAAGCGTCGCCGGAGCGCCACCTACTGGGGAATCGAGTCTGTGCACTTGAGTTGTGGGAGGGACTTCTTCCTGTAGACCACGTTTCATGTCTGTACGACTTACGGTTTGGGCTGCACGGTTTATTTTAGGGAAGAATCCGAATAATAATAATAATAATAAGGAAGAAAGAAAAATCCTAACACTTCGTGCTTGGAAAATAATTGAAAAAGGCAAACTAAAGAAAAAGCAAAAATATAGAGAAGATTTCTATTCTTCCTCTTTGTCGTGTTTTATTTGGATATTATGAAAAATTGAAATAAGGAATTAATCACAGGACAAAAAGCCTGAAAGAGAAATATAAAAAGAGACATGTAAAAGAACATAAAAATAACAGTGATTAAGAAGGATGCCAAAGAATAATAAAATCAAGTAGACAGGGAAGGGGGGAGGGGTAGAAAAAGCAAATACATTGATATGATAAAATTAAGAGAGATAAACTAAGAGAAAGACAGCCAGGAAAGAGATCAGCTGAAAGCAAAAGAGAAAAACATACAATAGAAAAAAAAACATAATGAAGAAAGGAGCCTAAGAGTAAAAAAAAAATATGACAAAAAATAAATGAAAGAAACCAAAGAGACAGAAAACACATGAAACAATGTAAGCAAAAATAATAATAAAAGAAAAATAAATCTGAAAAATGATTAAATGGGAAGCAAAAAACATAAATAAGGGGAAAAAAAAATTAAGGACAGGAGAAAGAAAGGCCTGATGGGTCAGAAGGAAGTATAAAATGTTTTCAAAAAGAAGCCAAATTATAGAAAAATTAACTAAAAAATAGAGAGTGAAGAAGAGGGCGAAAGATATGAGAACAAAAAAGCAAATGAGTCAGATAACTAAAGACTGAAGACAAAAATTAAAGAGTAAAAAAGGAAGTAAATGGGGGGGTGAGAAGAACGGGAGGATTGAAAAGAGATGAAATAACACAAATATTAAAGAAGGTGAAAAGAGTTGAAGTTATAATTAAATTTAGTTAATAAATAAGACTGCTTTAATCTGATGTGTGTGTGTGTGTAGCTTACGCCGTAGGCCTGGTTCTGGCGATAGTGAGTGCATTATTGACAGATTCAGGTCAGCCGGCTCTTCTCTACCTGGTGCCCTGCACTGTGTTGACCAGCCTGACTGTGGCGCTGTGCCGCTCTGAACTCAAGCTCTTCTGGGCCAGCGCCTCCTCTCTGGTCAGTGTCTCTTTCGGCTCTGTCCTGAATCACCAGCGCTTTGTGATTTGGAATGCATGCGGTCAACAGCCTCATCTTTGCTTGTTTTTAATCTCTAGCCCACCCCCATCGCCATGGCGACCCTACCTCAGGTGGAAAGCACACCCACTCAGGATCCAGATTGCATTGCCACGCCCGATCAGCGTATAGAAGTTCCTGAATCAGCGGGTCCTGGTGGCACAGAGGGTAAATCGGAGTGATCGACAGGAAGAGCTTGCATTTATTTATTTATTTTTCTCTCTCATTATGATAATTAGCTGTACACGTGACTAACGCTAAAACCAAGTAACCCAGATAAGCTGCTGCTTTATAAACCGCTCCAGGTATATACACAATAAAAAAATGCATGAAAAGATGCAAAGAAAATGAAGAATGAAAAAAAAAAAAAAACCCAGCAACGTACAGTAATTAAAAGATGAAAAAAAAATTAATAATCAAAAAAAAAAACGCAGCACAGTACAGTAAGAAAATAAGATATGGATATATAAATATATATATAAAAAAAGGTTCCATAGATCCAAGAGAAAGTGTAAAAAAAGCGATACATTTGGTCCGGAGGATCGGTTCTGCTCTCACTGCGATTCCCTCTATCGCCGCCTGTTTCTCTCTGCCAGCAGGGGGCGCAACTGTGCTTAATGCAGCTGATTTAATAATACGCATAAAAGAAGAATAAAAGCTGCAACTTTCTCTCTCTCTCTCTCTATGCAATTGTTTTATTTTTTACGAAGAATGTAAAAGCCATTACTTTATATATTTATACCTTTTCTGGTGATTGACCTGCCTGCTGTTTATTCTGTAAAACCCTTTACAGAACGTGTTGACTTTTTTCGAGTACTTCTTATAATAAACTGTTTTAAATTAACAAATAGGCATGGCCTTTATTCTACAACAAATGCTTTATATGGTAAAATGCAAATGTAACAACAATAAAACGTCAAACGTTAAATAAAAATGCCTAGAATCAAGAAACATGTGATACAATAAAACATTTCTTACGCAGATCAGTAACACAGCAGAAAGAGGGGAAACATTTTTAATTTTATACCACAAACTCACAATTCTAAAAATGTTCCTGTACATTAGAGTCACAAAGGGTCCACATTCATGCTTTAAGACTCAGATCGTCACTTTTTTTCAGTAACAAGACATATTTCACTAAAACAGACGTTCCCCTCGATAAAAGGCTTTTAAAAGAAGTTAAAATTGTTTGTTTCACTTTCTTATTCGAAGAAAAAGAGACTTATTTTTGCCCTGATTTGAGTAAAAATATTAACAAATTATACAGTTATGTACAGGATTGGCACAAAAAGCAAAAACAATCTACAAATATTTTGCTTCTTTAGAATTAAGCAAAGAAAGTAATCAGGGATTACAAAAGGAAAAAAATAACCATTGATACCAGAATCAAAAGTGCTGTTGGAGAGGGGAAAATGTCCTTCACCAAATTCAGAAATTAAAACCTGTTTAGAAAAATCGCTTCTCTTTTCCAAGGCTAAGGTATTCCTTTTTTTTTTTTTTTTTTAAACAGGTCACAGTGTTTTTGTTATGAAGCACATAGTTAAAAAGACACTTCTTTTTCCAGGCCTTAGACATTCGTTTTTTTTTAAACAGGCCACAGTTTGAAGCTAAAATAAAAAATAAAAAAAAAGACAGAATTAAAAAAAAAAGATGTCCTCCTGATTGCCGTTTGTGTTTTTTCCGTGGCTTGGCTGGGGTGTGGTTGGGGTGTGGCTTATTTTTCTCGGGGCGTTGACTGACGGCTGAGTTTTAGAAATCGTCACTGGATCTGGATGGATGTAAATATCTGTAATACAAATATTAATAAAGAAAGAGAGACAATTTTAGGTGAATTCTGTTCACCTATGAAACCTTTCAGTACCTTTTCAGTAGTCAGGACCGTAAGGAATATTAAAGACACACGATCTTAAACTACATTCATGATCACTGGTAAGAATTTTAAACTCTATTCAACAATGACTCAACAGCATACAACTTTTAACTATTTATTTCCATTCATTTTCTTGTACAAAATAATTGTATATACCATGGGAGGTTTTTTTCCTAGAGATGACAGGATAATCAAAAGATTGATATTTTGTTCTAAATAATTGTTATACATTTTTTTATGATTAGCAATAGACTGCTCGCAAAAATGTGGGGATATTTCAAAATGAATATGAAGCAATTGTAAAAAAAAAAAAAAAAAAAGAAGCATGAGCTTTTATTAAACAAGATCATCAGGAAAGCAAAGGAAAAGTCAAAGAGGTGATCAATTATGTAAATGAGATGTAAACTCTATCGTTATTGAGTAATCAGTGATATATTGATGGGGGAGAATCATGGGGGACCAGAATCATGTTAAACTGGACCAGAGTGCCCCCGCATTGTGTTCAGTAGGGCGTATGGTCACCCAAGAGGGTCAAAACACACGGACAGTGATGGAGCCTGGACAGGATCAGATTATACAGCAGTTCCTGTCTACTTATTTTGAAATATCACCTCATTTTTGTGAGCATTGCATTTGTATATATTATATATTATATTGTATTATTACTTTTAGTAATACTTTCAGCCGTTTAGACTAAAGTACGTCAGCGCATTTCATTATGTATACAGTGTTCCCTCGCCACTTCGCGGTTCACATTTCGTGGACTCAATGCATCACGGGTTTAAAAAAAATACATGAATGGAACAAATATGGCGGATTTTCGCCGTTTTCCGGGTTTTTGCTGAACTTTTATATTTAAAAAAAAAAAAAAATGTATAGAAATATATTTAAAATATGAATTCTAACAATAAAGGATTGTTATAAATCATAAAATATTAGGATTTACAGTAAATAGCTTATTTACTCGGCGGATGAATACTCACCAAAAACGAGAAGTAAGACCAGAGCGTCGGCCGCCTGAGTCTCTACTTGACGGCGTGACGAGTTTTTATCTGCGGTGTCGTGTTCTCTGTTTGTGAAAGTTTCATTACAGACTGAATTCATTTAAACCCTACGATGAAACCCAAACGTTCTGCAAGTTCTACCGCTAAAATAGTGTCTAAATACTTACATAAATAAAGCGTCCCTACTTCGCAGACTTTCGTTTATCGCGGGTGGTCCTGGAACGTAACCCACTCGATAAACCAGGGAACACTGTAACATTGTGTAGCCTAGTGTAAGCATGCTTAAAACACTCTAACAACGTTAAAATCATTAACAATCATTAACACACAGCTCATTTTGTAATAAAGTGCTAAATATCTTATGCAAATGATTGAATCCTGTACTGAAAATGAAAACCAAAATGTTTAAGCCAGTGGTGGACCGAGGGCATTGCTGCTCATCTCAGTCAGCTGGCTGCAGCGCAGAAACACCACCTGTGGGAGAGTATTACACTGTGCATCGCTTGCCCGTTCAAAAAAAATGCACATTCAAAGTGCAGAATAGTTTCCGCTAAATGTGTATTTATGTGTATTATCAGATTCCAATCATAAAGAAAGAAAGTTCATGTGATTCAAAGTGCGAGTGTGAGAGTGTAAGTAAATGTAGTGTAAACAGCATATGTACGTTTGCTTAAGTGAGTGGGTTATATGTCTATCAATATTAAGCGAGCAGTGCAGGCAATTTAAACTGTGCATAATGCAAATGTGAAAAACTGTAACAGCACCATAATGAGTAAAATTCTGTTAGTGGTGCAGGGTTACAGCCTCAGGCAAGAAGCGCTTCCTTCCGCCGGTGCAGGAGCGGAGGCTTCTCTAACACCTGGCAGATGGAAGGAGGGTGAAAAGTCCACGGTTACGGAGGGGGGCATCCTTAATGATGTTTCTTGTCCTGCTCAGACAGTGATGAGCTAAATGTTCTCGATGGTGGGTAAAGGGGCACCAATGATGTCCTGTGCACTTTTCTGCTCTGTGTTATCTGGTCTGATGAGGAGCCAATGGCGTAACAGACTGAGATGCAGCTCGCGAGTATTTCTCTCAGTGGTACAGTGGTGGAAGTTCATCAATACTGCGGGATCTAGCAGCGCTTTCTTAAGGTTTCACTTTACCGGGAGCCATGAAATGTTCACTCATTATGGAGTTTGAAGCAGGTTTAGTAAACAACTCAATAGGGCCCCGGTGAAGCCTTCCGCTCACGTCAGCTCTCACACGGGGCTGTGCCTGAGGGACGAATGACCAATGGTGGATCTTCCTGTGTTTCTGCGATTGCTCACTCAGAGCAGGCCAGGAGCAGGAGCCGGCCAACAATGAACAGGAAGCTGGGGTTAAAAAAGAAAATACTTAAAAAAAAAACCTTATTCATTGCCTTACTGGTTAAGAATCAGTACTGGCCACTCAGCCTATTGTTTAATAAGTTCCCCAAGGTGAAGCTCAGCCATTTTTCTTACAAAGACGACAAAGCATTCTGAAAGGAAAATAAGCCTTTGCATTGTTACTTGACATTTACAAATGGAAATTATGAAAAACCCCAGTTATTTTACAATAATAAGAGCATAGTTGGTTTTTTATTACTTTTACAGATGGTAAACACCTACCTGTTACTCTGTTCGAGCATGGAAAGGAATCTGAGCATACTAATTTAGGTGCCAGGGCATAACTGAGAACCAGAAATGGTATCTCTGTGTGCTATTAACTGAAACAGGCATCGCTGCATCAACCACCACCACCCCAACTCCCACCTACAGACGCAGGCCCCTCATTTCGGCGATCTCCCTTGGAGTTCCAGAATGAGTTTGCGGCATAATTACATGCATCAATCCATCCAGAGTGTAAGGTAGGCCATCCATTCATGGGAGGATTCACAAGCATAAATGCAATTGCAGCTTTATGTTGTTGTTTGCCATCTGTGACAGGGGAAAAGTAATTAAAATGTGATTAGAGTAGTGAAACAAACAAGGACACAAAGGTCTGCTCAGGACGTGCAGCTTGAAAACAACAGAACTGCCAAATCAAACATCGGCAAGTGGCAGAACAGTGTCAGTCATGTGGCAGTGGAAGAGTAAACACAAAATCTTGCTTGGCATGGCGGGCAGGGTAGCAGTTGTGGCCATATGCAGCATCATAATGCTTAGTTCAGTTTGGGTGATCCAGCTTGGCAGAAGATGGGATTCGTATGGACAGAGAGGTGATGGATAGTATGGAGGATCTGCATGAGCGTGTTTAACGATGATAACAGGAGCTATACTGTAAGCGGTTCTGCTGTGAAGCTGTATTAGAGAATTGGCATTAATAAGGCATAATAAAGCCTTTACTAATCACAAACATATGTGTCTGGACTTCTGTGGTCCGATGAGACAAATATAACAAGCACTCAAGATTGTCAGGCGTACAAAAGGATGATTGTACAAAAGGAACTTAATCCGCAATAGTAAGTCATCGCGACTGAATTTCCCCCACACTGTTTAGTATACAGTCATGGCCAAACGTTTTAAGAATGGTTTTTATGGTGGTAATTCGTATTAACTCTAGGCTATGAAGAGTGATCAGATTTCAGAAGCCATTCCCTGCCATAGAAGTGACCTTGACTACGTTTGAGCCCTACAAACTGGCCTGCCGACGTCATGTCAGTGACAAGACAGCTGATATCACTCAGTACTGTCATGCTGCCATGCTGATTAGAAGAGCAGACTAGTTGTTATAAAGGGTAATGGCGCTTTTAAGTTTTCTTCTCTTAACCATGGTTACCTATGAAACACATGCAGACATCATTGCATCGAAATGAACTGTTTACCTGTTCAAGCACCTTAATAAAAACCACCCCATATACAGTAGTGTATCCAGTATCCAGATGCAACCCAACCCAGGGAATAATACAAACCCAAAAACAAAGAGAAACTTGATGCCATGTCTATAAATAGTCGGTCCTCATTTTCACTCACTTGCAAATATTCTCCTGAAGTGATAATTGAATTCAAAATGAATAGTGACTGTTTTTTGCCACCACTCATGATTTATGGTCAAGCTGGACTTTAGATTTATATGTAATTGTTAAATATTGTTGTTATACACTTATTGACAAGAATAAAATATAATTAGACACTGGGTCATGCCACAAGAGGGCATAAATGCTTCCCCTGCTGCCCAAGAAAAGGGCTATTTTTTTGGTAGTGTACCTCTTGGTAAGAGGTCTTTGACTGCTAACAAAATTTGAACGATATGCAGTCATTTATAATTCTCAGTCATTAAAAAAATGGACATTCTTATGTTTAAATAATCGAGATCGACCTAGAAAAGTGCAATGGGTGCCTCTCTGGCAAAACACTAAGCTAAAGAAAAATGATTCACCAGAACGTAACATACCACAATGGATGCTAAGTTTTTGTAACCTGTGATGAGGTTCATTTTAGGCAAATCGAAATGAATCTTTCATCTGTTCAGAAAACCGAAACATTTCCAAGAGATGGCCAAGGGTGAGCGCACGTCTCGTTCTTCCATTCTTCCATCAACTGAACTCAAAAATGCTTGCTGAGGAATCATGAACTTGATGTGACCCTATTATACCGAATCCTAATAGGCTGTCTTTGTCAGTGTCACCTTTGGGAAAAAAAAAAAAACACGTTTTAGAAAAGAAAAAAAGTAATTTGCTGACTTTCGAAGTTTCTTCAAAGTAACGAGGGCCTTGACAGAAATATACGATATTTGTCTTTTAAAAAGTCATTCATTTATTCATTTAGGATTTCTTTATATGTCCTGGTATTTTTAGCAGCTGATAGCTCACAAAGAACGCCTTCATTTTAGTTCCTCCATTTCACATTCAGACATTCAATGTCAAGTTTCACCTACAATGAAAAGAACTATTCCATCAGGTTATAGACTCTATATTAAATTACCGGTCACTTCTTGTAGCATCCCTCCTGTGTTTGCTTTGTTTATCTCGTTCATTGACTGTTTGATTAGTGCACGCCAAGGTTCGGATGGCAGTGTTCACCCGTGTTAAAGGAAACCGTACTAATGGCATAATCGCGCCAGGGATTGTTTTAATTGAAGCAAACATGCCAGATGTGAACACACCCTAAAAATCTGTTCCACCACCCCTGTTGTTCAACTTGTGGCTCTGGCAATTAGCCACAGTTGGTAGAGCAAGACCTTCAAACTTCAATTGCTTAGGTTGTATCAGTTGTGAGTCAGTCTGGATGAGGGCATCTGCTACATGATGTAAATGTAGGATCAACTGAACAGAATCGCATCATAGGGGGTCTCTCAGCGATGAGTGCTATGATGCTTTAAGCAGATCTCTCTCGAAGCATAACACAGCTTGATCTCGGTCCATGCACATAAACAGAAGTACGTACTTAAATCTGCCAGTGTTGGTAAACCTGAAAGGAAGCGGGGTTTTTTCCCCCCTTAGAACATCTCAAGAATGGAACAGCATCAAAACTAAAGGGAATGCTCTCATCGTACTTTTCAGTCTTCAGGGTGAGGAACGCTAATTGCTTCGAACGCCCCCTTGGAGTAATGGGACTTGTAATTACAGTTTAGCAGCAGACAGACTCCTCATGCTCACTGTTAATTACTCTTTGGGAAAGATGAAGAGACTTAAGATAAGCGTTACAATCGCAGCTGCCATTTGCAAGGAGGCATGCAACGAATCCAGAGCCTACAGAACATCATCTCCCCCAAATGGCTCCCCCCTGGGTGGAAGAGCAATCTCGGTGGATGTTTCAGGGTGACCCCTGCCTTCAAATCACAAACAGCCAGGCAGGGGAACTCAGCGAGGGGCCTGCACAAATTAGCCATATCAAATTGCAGTCGCAAATTGCCGGGCGCTTACTCAAAGGCAGCCTAAGCAGGTCTTTGATTTCACGATGCTGAAAGCTGTAGGTTTCTTTTTTTTTCCTGGGCGCTTATTTATTGAGTGGCTAAATGACAAAATATGCATTCTGAAGATAAATAAGCATTTTACAACCAAGCAAATATCAGGTTAGAAAGATAGAGATAGTTAGAAAGTAATAGCTTGGATTTTTCATAATCACAGCAGGCAAACAAGCGCACATATGTATGCAAATGAGCCCGAGCAGGAGTAGAATATATGAATAATGATCCTGACTTTGAGATGCACATACATTTTACGTTGATAACCAAGCACATTTATTTGATGGCGAAAACCAGCGGCGCATTCTGCACTTGGCAGGCTCCTCCTCTCTCGAAAGAGGTGAAGATTAATTAATTTCACACCTAAACGCTTCGGCTCGGAGCCTAGTGCGCACACATACCGGCGCAGGTAGATCGCTGCGTTTCATCATGTCTAAGGTGCGACCAATTATAAGCAGATACTTAATCAAGTGGCTTTCACTTCAAATATTTGGGGCTAAGCTTTTCGTTTTTCGCAGTTCCAACCGGCAACCCTATTCTCATGACCATGTTTTCCTACAGCAAAATGGCGAGAGTGGTGATCCAGTCTATGGCACCGCTGGCCATTTGGTGCTTGGTTTCACTGCTTCGTTGTTGTGCAGGTGCAGGTCCAATCAATGGTGGGCTAAAGGCCTTGCTCAAGGCCTCAACGATAATCAGCATGACAATGCTGAGATTTGAACTCTGGACAGTCTGGTCAGTAGTCAAGTGTGTTAACTGCTGGGCCACAAGTACTGCCCCTATCAACTGTAGATCCCTATCAAGAGTTATCTGCTAAATGTGTATTTAGAATTCGTTGGACAGGATGTGACAGCATTTTCCAAACCTATGTCTGGAGACCCCAATAAAAGACCCTAGTGTGTTCAGACAGAACTGTCATATATCTGTTTCTGTGCCGTACGTACATATGCAGCCACACATAATCAGCACAGTACAGTGTGTGCTGAGCTTTAAACACGGCTCAGCCATTCAGTTGTTTGTCTATTAGACCGCTGCTGACGCATGTTCATAATGAGAAAGCGTTAGATTTTCAGTTGTGTTTTGAATGCTGCATAGTATACTATACTATATACCATATCACAAAAGAGAGAGTAGTAATATGAATTTATTAGTTTATTAGGTAGATTTATTTATGACTCATTTCAGACCCAGACATGTCTTTAGCGTGGAAGCGCGAGCGTGCTGCTTGCAATGCATGTCTAGATGAAATGCGCTGTGGAGGAACGAATATGTTCGGAACAACAAATTAAATGAGGCATTTAAAAATGTTCCCCCTGAATAAGCGGAATTTGACTAAACTAACAAAGGCAAAGATCTTAAAGCTAAAAGCAAGCAGCCCCTGCTATCATTGTTTAGCATTGAGGTTGCCATTCAAGTAAAATTTGAACATAAATGTTACCGTATGCTGTAATTCCTCATTCTTAGACAGAACTCTGGTCTTAAAAACCGTTGTTAAAAACTCTTGTTGCTACAGCTACTAGGGACACACAAATGTGTGGACGGATTCGTCGATATGTTTCTTGGCATGAAGATGCATTAGTTTAAAAACGCTGGAAAAACAAAAATAAATCCAGATAACCCAGTCTCACAGTATTAATATTACTACTTCTCTTAATTATGATCAAGATTTGCCGTTAGAATTGTCTTTACCTTCCCACTGAGATGCAGTAGATCGCTTACATGATGGACGCATATTCTGGTCTTATGACTGAAACAGACAAAGGCCCTGTAATGCTCACACGAGGTACTTCATAAATAAATGTAGATCATTTGGGAGAAAATAACACTTGGACTGGACTTATCACCCAAGCCTAGTAAATATACATTTTGTCTTTATCAAATTACGCGTTTATTAGTTGTCCTTGGCCAGACAGAATGAGGGTTAAGGGACTTGCTCAAGGGCCCAGCACAAGCTGCTTTAGGTTTACCATGACTTGACTCCCCACCCACTGGCCAATACTCCTCTTTTTAGTAGCTGACTCATGCCGGCACAGCTGCATGTGGCGTATTAGCCGACATAGTGCACTATGTCCCAGCCATGGATAACTGTAATTAATGAAAAGTCAAAGAATCTTTGTCAACAAAGCAAAGTAACAGCCCCACCCTTATAATAAAGTGTGCGATGTATGGATTCATTGTGTATAATTAGCAACCCACCATCAGAGAACCATGACGATTTGTCCTTATTGTTGTTCATTTGCAGGCCTTGGAGTGACATGAAATAGCGCTGCGTCTAAATGTGATGGACGGCGATGCCGGCTTCTGCCAAGCACTGATTAGATTCATTATTACCAGTGAGCACGGGTGCTGTGTTGGGCAGACAATCTGATGGCACAGGCCTGCAGCCCCCCTCTCTGTGCCTGGTGTGGCTAATGACATTGTCCAGGCAAAATTAATTAACTGATGTACTTCCGTCTGTCAGAGTCCCTGCACAATTAATCTCATGGGGAATGAGACAATGCAGGGTGCCTATAAATTCTGTCCACAAGTGTCTGGTTCTAGCGAGACTTCGGCTTAAGCCCTATGGATTAGGTGTCACGCAACTCATAACTCAGCAGAAGGTGCTGTAAAATCAAGTCCATCTTAAGCCAAGATGTGTCTGCACATGTCTAGAGGTCACTCATCTGTCGCTTGATTTCAGCGCAGGCAGCAGGGTGTCTGACTTGACCGATGAGCCTGTGGATGTGCAAGAAGTCCATTTTCACCCTATCTAGCTGAAATAAACCCTTCTGATGACTAGTTTTTGTCATGGGCAGAGAAGCTGACTATAGGTATTGATGACTCAGTTAAAAGGCCAATTCCTTATTTTGAGAGTTATCTTTACACTAATCTGTCTCTTTAAACAGGGGACACACCCACACCTTCTTAACTTTGCAGCAACAAAGTCACAGATATGACACAAGCGGTGTAAAATAGCGAAACATTCTGACTTGGTGACGCATAACTCAAATACATTTCAACAAGTGTCTGCAAGGGTTTGTTTTGATTTCAGTCCAAAGACAGGCATTAGGTTAATTGGTTACTTTAAATTGGCATCGACTTGAGTGTGAAAAAAAAAATATATATATATATAAAATATAACTAATATTAATGTAACTAATATGAGTGTAACTTTTGTATAGATAGAACCTTGTGTGTGTGTGTGTGTGTGTGTGTGTGTGTGTGTGTGTCGCTGAATTAGCCACTGATGTCGATACTGATGTTAAATAAACAAACCGGTAGTGTTGTCAGTTGATACAGTGGAAAGTAGGGGTTGGCGATATGACTCTAAGACAATGTCACGATATTTTAGGGTACATTTGCGATAACGATATATTTGCCAATATATTTCAACAACATACAATTGCAACAAAATAGATTTTAAACTTTAAACTACCTCACCTCGCGGCATGTTTGACTTTGCTCATGCTCGGCTGTTTTTCATGGCTTACGCATCACTGCAGTTTGCTTTACATCTGATATTTTGTACCAAAACCACTTCCACACTACCGAAGTCGCTCCCCTTTTTGGGACAAACTCCACCCCTGCAGAACCGCTTCCTGCCATGTGTATGGAAGTAATGGAAGTACTCCATACTCTGTAAATCCGTTACGTCATTACATAAAGATGTCGGAATGTCCCGATATGGATGTTTTATATAGTCTAAAAAAAATATATACCGGTATTATCGCGAACGATACGATATGGCACAGCCCTAGCGGAAAAAAGAGGGAAATCCAACACAGAATAGAGCAAAAGATATAACTTGTTCCAAATCAGTTGTGTCTAAACTTTGTTACAAGTGCAGATACGAGTTAGATAACGTTTATGATATATAGTGTATATATAAATTGCACATTAGTGTGATCTGGATCTAGCACAGTGTCATATACGTTTTCATTTATAGCAATGCTAGATGGAATACTGTAGTGTATCTGTACTGGACAAGTGCAGTGTTTCCCATACATTCATTTATTGAATGTCAACACTGACTGACCCAAATTGATGTTCTATTATGTACTATATAAGATACATAAAGTCTTATTTTGTCCTAGAGGTGTGTGCCTGACTAGCTCAACTCTCTTACTCTCTCTCTTACAGTGTTCATGGAATGAGAAACTAGTGCAATGTATTACTTGTTGCCGTTACAACGTCAGAATTATTTGAGCAGAGGGTAGGGGGCGTACAGCGCACAATCCACCTGAGTTCGAATCTTTGCTGATCATCAGCTCCATGCTTATTGCTCAGCATTCATGTCACTGTAGCATGTGCTCAGTTAAAGCTTTGTGTTTAATAAAACCTCGTGCACCAGAAGATACTAGAACGTATATGTGAACAGATGCAGCCTGAATACCTGTGTAGGCCACACGGGAAGGGTGTAAAAAGTATACATATGGGCAGACCAGGGAAGATGTCAAAGTGTCAGGATTGAAATCTCAAAGCAATATGGTTTGCAAATGAAAAACAAACGGGCAGAAAAGGAGTCAATGTTGCACGTCAGATAAAGGACCAGGGGAAATGACAAATCATTACCTCAAGACTCGGGTGTACATTGAATTTTGGACACGTTTCTTATTCCATCGATAGGAAATATTGATTGTGAAGTCATTTTTTTAGTGTGATAATGCATATTGCCGCAGGGCAAGCTGTTAATTTTTGTCATTTGAAACGGCATATCTGCACGATGACATGGAGAGCAAACAGGACAGAGCTCAGTTTGATGGAAAATATAGGGGGGGAACCTTAAGAAAATGGGCAAAACTCCATCTTGGAAATCATCTTTGATCTGTCAATTGAGGCTTGGGAAAGTTGGAACTAGCTTGATGTAGAATATTGTTTTTTATTTGGAGAATTTCATTTCTCAAAGAGTCCAGGTGAACATGGAATGCCAAGAAGGAATGAAAAAAGTACAGATCTTCCAACGTCACGTGACTACATGAGGTCCTTTATTATTCCCATCATAGGGACATAGTGATAGTAGTGCACACAGTAAGGAAGTTTAGGAGAATAAAAATAACATGACTTTTTCATGTAATAATGTTTTATGCTTATGACTAAATCTGATTAATTAAAAATACATTACGGTCAAAATAAAGTAATACAATTTTCATATCCCAAAGCTGTAAATTTCTGCCAGTAAACTAAAATTGACTGAGCTTGTCCTATCAGTGATTATTTTATTTCCTGCGAAGAAAAAAAAAAAAAGATGGGTCAAAATCCTCCAAGTGCAGTTATTCCATCATTTTTGCTAGCAGCTGTAGTGAAAGCTCCACCCATTGGATTTATAATTAATCGATGCACACTGACACCCTTCCCAAAGCCATTTCCAACTTGTCAAGGTCTTCCAGGGGCTCTTAATTTGCCCAACTGCCATTCTTGGAGAAGTGCAGGATAAACTGAGTCCGTGCAAACAATCAGTGAGCAGATGCTGAATGGTTTGTACCTGTGGGATTAAGTGCTCCTTCGAATTACTGCATAAAGAGTCGTGTGGCATATCAGAAATGGGCCTCAGTGACATGTCACACTCTGACTGCACCTCTTAATTAGTTTGACTGAATCGTTTCATGACCGATGAAGCCGTCAGAGGAGTCAGGAATTAGAATCGAATTCATATCCCATATGAGTGATTGGATATTTTACATCACACTACAAACACGGGGAAGCCCTGATTGTTGCTTGTCTGAATGAAGAAGTTAAAACAAGCTCTGCGGGGGGAAATGGTTAAATATGCCATATGTTTGCATTTTTATGAACCATTAACAAGGCGATGAATTGGAGCGACCTGCGGAGAGACCTTAGGAAAACACTTGCGGATCAAATGGAAAGGCGCCAGAACATTGACATGTAAGGTCTTGTGACTGACTGAGATGATCAGCAATGTTCTAAGGCGGCTTAAACTACTGCACAAGATAAAGTATATGTTATAAAAACATCATTTGGCACTGCCATGCACGCATCTCTGAAAGCAGGATGTAAGTGCAAAGTGGAATACAGGAGGGAAACATGAGGCTAATTCTAAGCTAACAGAAGACAGAGCTGACAGGATAACAAGCAACACTGACAGGACAGGATAGGTCAAGTAGCCACAGCACCAAAGTAACACACACAAAGGCTACACAGAAAGTCTAAACAACAAGCACAAACCATGACTCAAATGTATGACAAAATACCTAACAATGTTCGACTGAAACAAAGGAGTGTCCACACAGTGAAGTCGACTGTATTTAAGAAAGGAGGGAGTACGGGTTAAAAAAGGGTGGTAAAAAAGAGTGGAACTGCTTTCGCAAGACAGCAGTTCTAGGGACTACCCCACTCCCCCCACCCACCCCGTTAGCTCCCGTGAATTACATTATTTCCAGGCCGTACTCTTGCTTGCATTCCCACAGCCGGCAGAAACGCTGTATGATGTTTACGAGACGACACATGAGTCAGTAAATAAAGTCATGGACTTTATGTTTTTTTTTTTTTTTCATATCTTGTGCAATTTAGTGAGTAATGGATTGAGAGCGAAAAGCAAAATCCAAACACTTTTGCTTCTGAAATCGGTGCGCTGCCGCTCAGCTGGCTGAAAGTGATCCAGAAAATGTTTCCCGTTTTCCATTTGGTTGGCAGTTATCCCTAACCTTTTTAGGTACCATGGGGAATTGTTTGAACTATAAATACCGTGCTGTAGATGTAAAAATAAACAACAGCAGAGGCCTGCACTAAGGGAGAGCTATTGTGAATGGAACCAGGTTTGAGGAAGTGTGCCAAGTTCCGAGCAAATGACGAGAACGAGTCTCGTTTTTCCCCAAAATGCATTGAGAACGCAATCTGACGAGTTCCAAGGTGGTCAAGAATCGAGGTACCGCTGTACACTGCCAGTTGATTTAAACTCAGGCATCCTATACTCTAGCTTGCAGTAGGAGCTAAAATATTCCATATACATGATGTTCTAAGAACTATACTCACTCCCAGTCATGAGAGCAAGTGGAATAGCTCTAAGAGCTATACAAAATTCAATTGCTGCTTTTATCTGACATATTTCTGATGGGTACAGATCATTTTAAAACGTAACGTCCCTTTTTTTGCCCCCACATATCCTGGTCCGGACCCTATCACAGAAGTACCCGTTTCTGAAGGGGTCACCATCCAATCTCAAGACTTTAAGTGTATCAGCCAGCATTCACATTGCATGCCCGTCTGGGTACTTGAACCGAAACTGCTGTTTTCAGTATCAAGCGAGCGGAGCAGCCAGAGTCAATTTCTACAAGATTAAAACAGGTTGCTGATCAATAAGTCAGAGATTTTCAATGTTGCAGGTTTACAATCCAGCCAGTCTGGAAGCTTACCTAACAGTCACTCGAAATCAATTCATTAACCAAGTGGAATCATGCGTAGCCCCTGGTTGTTCGAAATAAATACCCGCACTCACGAGCCCCTGCGAAGAATTCAGTTATTGCTTTCTCTGAAGGAGGAACATTAATCAGAGATGAAGATCAAGCTTAGGTCCCTGGAACTGTGCGCTACCTTGTGCTGCGCTACTAAGCCGCCTAGGTACTGTGTCATCTTCATCTAGAGCAACCACTTCATCCTGATAAGTGTCGTGGTGAGTCTGGAGCCAACCCCAGAAACACCTGGCACACGAGAGGAATGCACAACGAGCCAGAAGCTTGTCCATTGCAAACTCCTTAACGACGAGTAGCCAGTGTACAGGCTGACATACGAACATGCTACTGCACATTTCTGAGAACAGCCGTATATAACATATGTAGAGTTAAGGCACCCCAGTCATTTTTAACCACCAGCATACAATATAGTTTGCATAAAAAGTGTGTAAGGTGTCCGAGCTTGTTAATGGTTCAGTTAAGATCTGCCTGTATGGCATTTAGGTTTGTTTCCCCTGCAGTGGCCCAGAAGTTAAGCTGTCTGTCCTTGTAAGGCAGAGCACGTGATAACGTCTAACGGGCTTTCCAGAACATGCACAAACCTTAATGTGGAATCCAAACTTTGGTCTGGTCCTTAATGGTTTATTGGACTGATTTATCTTTATTGCGAAGCCCAGTTGTGGTGCATAGTTTGATTTAGGTAAGGGATAATACAGAACTTTGTTTATGAGGAATTTATATACAGTTATATACAGGTAAACCCTGGTATCCAAACTCCTGGTAAGGTTATTTTAGTCCCAGTCTCTCATACAGCGAACGATGAGCTGAAAATAAAACATGGGAATTCATTCCACGCAGAGTTAAGGCTGTATCGGCGTAATGTAGTTGGTGTGTGTCAGTGTAATGCCTCTCAATGCCATTTTGCCCCTACGTGCACCTTCCACTGTCAGTAACAAGCTGCACTTTGGGTGCGCATGTTACAGGCAATGTGCAAAATTAAGGCTTATGTACAATACCTAGGCTACCCACAGAACGGCAGAAATGGGACGGGAATAAGAAATGCTTAATGTCTCATTTATTTGCGGCCTGTTCTGTATGACGCCTAGGACGTGATATATAACGCCTAGGGAAAGAATATAGAATAAGACAGACATTTCATGCTACACGTTCGGTACATTGCCTGGCATTCTGTACAATGCCTAATTTCACACATTGCCTCCGACATTTATACACTAATTAATTATAGTGAGGGTGTCCCGGTGGCTCGGTGGGTAGCACTGTCGCCTCACAGCGAGAAGGTCCTGGTTTCAATTCCCAGGTGGGTCCTTTCTGCATGTTCTTCAGATGGGTCATCTCCGGATACTCCTCCCACAGTCGTGTGTTGATTGGTGTCTAAAGTGTGCCCCTAGTATGAGCGTGTGTGAGTATAAATCATGTGCTGCACTGGTGCACCGGCTAGGTACCGGCTCTCCCACGGCTCTGGAAAGGATCAAGCGATTCAGGAAGCGAGTGACAATTGTAGCGATGACACTTGCTGTGAGACAGAAGAGGATTTTTGCTGGTCTTGCATGCACTTGTGCACTTACAGCAAGAATGACCCTGATTGGAGGGAGCGACAAGTATCCATGCGTATTTATTTCCATAAGTAGGATTAAATTAGGATAACAGACGGAACCCACGAGCTTAAAGAGAGCCCAATGACAAAAGCAAAGGTCTCTAACAGGCTGAGTCACAGTATCAGAAACCAGAGCCGAGTTCAAACATTCCATATGCGATTAAGGGCCGCGATGGTGCGCAAAACGTAGCTCTGAAAAATAAGGGAAGACGAGGCACAGGAGTAAACACTCAGGTGATTAGCCAGCGGTGCCTGGGCTAGGCATACCTCAGTGTGTGACACACACACACACACACACACACATTCTCAGTTTATATAACCGTTTCTTTTTGTAGGCTCTAAAGACACACTTACAAAGATGGAAGAGAGAGCTAGAGAAAGCATGACTGTCTCCTGAGCTTGATATTAAAAGTATAAAGGTTATGAGCTTTTTCTAAAAGAAATAATGTATATAGGATTCCTGTCTTCTGACTATTTGTATTCAGCCATTTCCTGGATGAACGTACAGTCAGATACCAGGGATTAGATGGATGTAACAGCCCTCCGTTCTGATGTGAATGAGATTTTGGAAGTTTTGTTCATAAATCTTAGACATAATACAGACAAAATTAAATGTCTCTAGACATCAGCGTAGAAAAGTACAATTAGCATCAATCACAAACTCTCCAATTTAAGAAAAACAAACATTTTATTTACATTTACAGCATGTACTGCATGAACTACAATCTCTGGTATTAATAAATCTTTTTTTTTTTTTTTTTTTTTACAGTTAACCCTCAAGTGTAGCATACATCAATCATTTCAGCACGTGATGTCGTATTTTGAGATGTGAACGCTGCAACAATCTGTGTAGAAATCAACTTTTAGAGAAGCATACATTCTCTGATTATAAAAGAGGAAAAATACCAGGATTTGTCCTTTCAGTTCATCATAGAAATCTTAAACGATTTACCGTTAACAAACAAAACACAGCAAGAAAACGAAAGTGGAAAGAAAAAAAAATCTGCCTGATGGCAGAGCAACATGGTGAGGTACGCCATGGTGGATCAAACACAGTAGGTCCAAGAACATGTCCTTCATTTCAGAAGTCTGGTTTGGCCCAACCATTCTGTACAAGCTTAAAGATAAAAATCTTTAAATGACAGAAGATTCTGTTTGTTTTTTTTTTGTTTTTTTCAACGAAATACCAGTCATTACGGATCTGTGAAAAAAAATGGGACAGAGAACAAACACTGGGTAGCATTGAATACACGGTTTACATTGGAAACTCTTCTTCAAATGGTCTTCAAGCTTTTAATACAGTCCAAATAATGCAACAAATCATTTTAAATCATATTACCGCCATCTATTTTTGGCCAGTTTCTCACAGTGGAGTCGCAAAAACCATCTTTAGGTGATCTAAGGCTGTGCAACTAATATTTCATTCATTTCTCATCAGTATTTCTGGTTTTTTTCGATCTCCTAAAGCTAAAGATAGATAGGATTGGACAGCGTGAGTTGTTCTATTCTGTTTGTGTTTGGATCCACTGCATTATGCCACTGTACGGATGGGATTTTGTTGTTATTACTTACTGGAGGACGTCTGTAATGATTATGATCTCTGTAAATTAAATTACACACCTGATTGTGTCTCTATAGTCTAATTACAATACTGTAGGGATCACGTAAGCCACGAACCAACAATCAGGTATACACTCAGTCCTCTAGAACACTGCTTCATAACCTTTTTTGGAGTGTCTCTTTTT
>JAUZST010034050.1:0-55724 GCA_034779995.1 Parotocinclus haroldoi | reverse complement strand
ATATATATATATATATATTTACGTATCCGATGGTCAAGGTTCCAGACAGCCCAGGCCTGGACATCACCTGTGAGGAGTTTGCATGTTCTCCCCCATCTGTATGCGGTCAAAGTAAATGCAGGCTGACTGGTAGCCGTGCGAACTGCCTCATATAATAAACGGTGACCTTCTGCAGTCAGGGTGAGAAGATAAACGTCCTGTGTTTGAATTACCGTTCGTCCTTCTCAAAGTTATTTAATTCAGCCATCATGGGACAATCCTTGATCCCTCTCCTTTGTGACCCGCTTCCTCTCCCCCCCCCCTCCTAATTTACCCACGCTTCTCCTGACTTCTCCTTGGCCGCGCTTCCCCTTCGAGGCCTCTTGCTTTCATGCGCCGTCGAATAAATCAGAGCGTCTCTGGCACAAATCTGCAACCAGACGTACTTTCAAGGAAGCTTAGACTTCATCTTGCTTCTTATTGGGCTGGAATTGGATTTTTCAGAATGGAAGCGTCCATCAAACGCGGTATTAAGCCTCGGCAAGGCGTGCCCTCGCATGCCAAACTGGCCCATTTGCCATGCGAGGCCATTATTGAAGCCATTAACAATCTGAATGGGATTCCTTTTCGTGTTCAATCAGTTGTCCTTCGGAATCATGACAGATTGCACGTGAAGGATCGATTGACAGAATTATATATCTACACAAACGAACCACTAAGATCTGCATCTCAGTGCATTAATATTGTACACGCATCACGCACGCCCATGCACACGCTCGGTTCACCTCGCGACGGCCTCCCAAAGAGACGGTGAAGGGGATGTGAGGGTGTGTACGCGTCAAAAAGACAGTGTGATACATGAGTGCGTCCACACACACTCGAAAATACACAGACTACACAAAGTGCAGCACTCTGGAGATCCGATTCTATTATCGGACATAATCTGAATGGCTGGTTTCCATTAATATCAACGTCTGTTCTATAAAGGTTATTTTTTTTTAGCTTTTCTATGGCCTTTCCACCCTTTTTGAGTCCCAAACTGGACCTGCCATGTTCCCTAGTTTCGCGACATGCCTTGTTGCGTGGGCATGTAAGTGTCCCTGCGCAACTCGTGGTCACGGAATGCTTTTTCGCTCTCGTGAGAACAAGCCTGCATGGTGCAACACTCCGAGCATACATCCACCACCCACGTCAGCATCCCGTCTGGTTAGACCAGAGGCTAGACATATGTAATGAAATCTTAAGTGGTCTTTGTACTCCAGCACAAGGAAGCATGCATGAACAGCGTATCAGAAGATCCTTCAGATCATGTCTTGATTTGGCTAGTTCTTAGCTTTTGATTCTCGATCTAAGACAAGAAATATTGTAAACAGGAAAGTTTTTGGTCAGCCTTCACGCTTATACAACCCTAGATTTCCACATGCTCCAGATGCTGCCCGGCTCATTGCAGCACCTTTGCCCTCTTCCAAACAGACGTCCATCCAGATGTAAAAGGGTATGGGAAGCTGAAGCAGACCACATCGCATTTATGCTTACACCAATCTAACACACAATGTTCCCCAGTACCATGAGCTCACTGCACATTAGAATCAGAACATCATGGCGCCTGATGCTTCTTTCCTTCTGGGCTTCCTTCCCATTTTGTGATCTTCTGGGTACGGTTTCTCTTGTAATGGCACGAGTCATTAATCAGGATCTCTGCAATGCCCAGAGCGTCCTGACTTACATTTAATTATTCTAATTACTCTTCATTAGTCCAGGCTACAGACGCCCTGGTTCTTTTTGACCCAACAAGAGGACACATGATGAAAAACTAACGCATTACGTGAAGCAGAGGAATTATTTCAAAGTCTAATTCGGTCTCATGGTAAAGCGCCGTAACCTTGGGAACTGGGTTAGCAAGGGCCTACAGCGACTAGGAAGAGCCATCCCTCATGTATACAAAGTGTCTATGGGATACTGCGTGGGCATCCCACTTTATCCACACTAGTAATAGTAATAGTACACACTGTTACAGAATGGAACGGAATAGTTTTGTTTTAGTTTCTTTTTTGTATTTCCTCCTCCATACAGAACCTCTCCTGCCCTTCCAGCACCCTAGGTCCTCTCACATCAAATCTCCTATCAGCTCACCTCAGAGTTTTCAGTGGGGTTCAGGGTTATACCAGGTCAGGGACTGCGCGGGTCAAAGTCAAAAGCTGAATTGGTTTGTATTTAAATTGGTCTGTATTGCTAAAAGCAAATTGCTAAACTAAAAATAATGGTTTTCTGTTATTCCACAATCCGAAAAATCTGCGCAAAATCCAGACTGTACAGTGTTTTAAATAGTAATTTTATACGCATATTAAAAATGCATCATTCTCCCTGTCACGGATAAGACAAACCAGCGACACTGCAGGTCTGAGTCATTTAAGATGATGTGATCCATGTCACTGTCAGCTAATGGGCACTTTGGTATCTTTGTGGTTCCGACCTGCGACCACAAGAGTGACAGAAAAGCAATGAGATACGACACAATGCCAGTTCTCAGAGTAAAACAACTCTGGTGGATGACAGACTCTTTAAAAGCCCCCCTCCTTCAGTCCAAAACCACAGCACTTGAACACCTTTAAAATCATTAGTGCTGTGTAGTCCTCTGGCCTTAAGGGCACTTCTTTATTCTCTAGACCCTAGAGCACATTACCAGTGACGTAATGTGGTAACAGTGGGTGTTTTAGGTGATACTTGATATGAGATGGAGGGTGACGTATGCAGTGCATTTGGTAAAAGTGAGCATAGAATAATTTACTCCTGAGACTCGATGTAAGGATGTAGGATGTAAGGATGTTACAATTTTGGGTTAGCCAAAAAACCTTGTACTTAATTAAGTTAGACCCATTGCCTTCACTTCTATAGCATGACAATAACGCTTAGGTTTTTTCGTAATCAGACCGAATTATTCCTAAATTTCTAGAGAAGATTAAAATGCATACAAAATGGAATTGCCAGACTTAGGGGGTTAGAAGGACCTGTAGAAAGACCTGAGTGGAAAAAGACATTGGAAAAAGGCACAAACAAGGTGAGTGACCCAAATGGCTTTCATTGTATGCACTGTAAATTATTTTGTTCGTGTTTTCAAGTAATATGACATGCAATTTATCTCACAAAACAGAAATGTGTCTCATTTGGCCCATTAGTAATTCCCTCTTACACAAAATATTATATGGAACTCAAAACTGAACATACAGCAATAAATAAAAATTATTAATAATAACTTATTAATTACTAATATTATTATTTTTAATCAGTGTTACATTGAAATGCATATTAACATACAGTGATCATTACATCGGTTAAAGCTACACTGATGCTACAGGACAACAGTTTCAATGAGAGCCTATATGAACGCGCTAGCAAACTAGCGTTAGCATTCGTCCATAGGGTTGAATGGCAAACAAGCTAACAGGGCTAGCGATTTATTTTGCTAGTTAATACAGGCAAACTTGGCTTATACTATCAGCTTTATCATCATTTAAAAGCACATATAATGTTTGTACAAGGTTTTCAGTCTTTATTTAAGGTCATATTAATACTGGTTAAGTTAGAAGTCATTCAGTTCGTTAATCTTTATTCAAAACAGCAGCTCCACGTCTCTGTCACTCGGAAAAAAGGTGAAAATAAAGAGGGTAACACAAATGACTGGCTTTAACCTGGCTTTGACCTCAGGCTTTAGGTGAAAAGCAGGTGAAGCAGTAATAACCAAGTCAGAAACACCCAATTTGTCATCCTAAAACTCTTTACTGATGACAAAGGACTGAAAATCAGTGAATTATAAGCACAGTTGGGTGTAGCTCGACCTCAAATGAAACAAAGATTTAACATGGCGACACTCTGTGACTGGCCCACTAGGAGAGAACAGGCCTTCAGCGGTGCATGGCCACTGTCCGATTATTGAATTCAGATTATATTGATAAATGTGGGCAATCAGTTCTAGCAGCTGTGTGGGTCAGGCAGCTTGTCTGAATTCTACGGTTCCATAAGGTCATTAATGGAAATGCAGCAGCCACGGTCTCTGTCATCATCAATCTAGGACGGACGGGCCGGCTGATTCCGGTTACAGTGTTCTCGCGTAAAAGATATCTGGTTTCCTAATGGTGGTTTTGTTAAGGTAGTTAAGGTTCTGGACGGGCTGCTTTCCAGATGCTTCAAAGTTCATGTCCAAATATTCCAGTACGCACTGGTTACATTTCTATTGCTCCTTCAACAAAGGCCTGATTGTTTAACCTCAGTCTGAATGAATGCTCTCTCTTTAACCCGTTCTGTCGAGCTTGTCACGAAAAGTAGCACAAAACATGAATTCTGTCTGAGGTCCCAGAACACTTGAAATCTTGAGTCTATTGACAATTTTAGACTTCTAAATAAGCAACCAGTCCTTTCTTTTACGGCCTGATTGCTGCTGATGAATAATCCCAATCATCATGAGCCCTTTGATCATTAATTGCTCATTTCCAGCCAGCTCACAATGCTTTGTACTGTTTATACTGGGAGGTCTTCGCTTAGAGCTGTTTTTGTGGGCTCTGTCTGTCTTGGATCTTTCAGCTCTCTCTTCCAGAAACTCTTTATACGTCGATAACAGTCGCACCATCTTTAGTGAAAGAATGAAGAATGCTCTTTGTGTGAGTTGAGGAACGTGGCTTCTTTCACGTTCTTGCTTAACTGTGCGTTGATTGTTCCAATTTCCAAATGACCTCAGCTTTGTGGGACTGTGAAGGGGAGAGAAGAAACGGCCAGCATTTTGCTGTCCAGAACTGAGCAGCTTACAGCTACGTCCAACAAAGGCGAGGTTTGATTTGAATTGTATGATGGATTGATCGACTGGTGTTCGATGTTCTCCTGATCCTTCCTTTGCAGTGATGCTCCTGATGTCCAACTGGGTGCTGCCCAATCTACTTCCCTATTCGCCGGTATGATGTTGTCCTGCTGATGACTCCTCTGTCGATCTGTTTCACTGCCTGATGCTGCAAGCATGCGCTCAGGACTTCCTTTTTTAGCCTGCTTTTAGACTCCTTTCAGCATCCATAGCTTGATGGATGCTGAAAGCAGTCATATGGATGCTATGATAGTAGTCAAAGTTCTCCATCTAGCATCTCCTGCTTTATCTGACAATGACTCTGCTTCCACCCAATTTCCGCCCCTTATTTCTCATAGCTTTTTTTTTATCTTCGTTGTCTGCCAGTGGATGATGGGTTCCTCTTTTGACTCGGGCTCCAATCACGGTTTCTTCCCATCATCTGAAGGGGTTTTTCCTTGCCTCTGTCGCCTTTGACTTGCTCATAAGAGGCTTGGACACAGTTTTCTGTGGAGACGCTATGTGAAAAAACCCATCGTGCATCGTGTTCTGTTTTCTTCTATTTCAATTTTTAGAGAACAAAACATAAACGTTCAGATTAAAAATAGACATCATCTTGTAGTACTTAGTCTGTCTTTGCGAAAAATAGCAAGATCTTGTTCCAGCTCGTGCCGTTCTTCCCTGTTAATGTCATGTAATTGCTGTTGTTTCATAACTGTTATTTTTCTCAAGCAACTACTTAGTTTTATTGTTGGGTTAAGATCAGTACTTGTGGTAAACAGGAATGTACCTGCTGGTTTTGAAGGAAGAAAGATGACCATCGGTGGTAGCTGGCAGTGGAACAGCTGTCACTTTTAATCCCACTTTTAAATTAATTAGTTTCTCAGTTTCTCTATTCTTATCTCCCTGCTAAGCGTTTTAATCCTAGTCTGCTTTTCTAACTTTAGATCTGAAGCCAGTACCGTTCAGATACTGTATTTTAATTAAAATGCCCTCCTCGTTGTACAGGGTAAACACAATTGATCTCGAGCTGATTGCATCTTAAATATTGAAGCAATCCTAAACTGAGAGGGAATACACAGTGTGTTCAAATCCTTCGAATATTAAATCAATATTTGTACCTTCTGGAGACTTGTGTGAAAGTTTGGGCACCCTCTGGTTAAATGACTCTCCCTTCTGCTGACACAGCCAGTTATATTTCTGCCAGTGTCTGGATTTCTGACTTTTTAAATCACAGATAGACTGTCTGGTGGTTTGAGGTGCACTGGTGTAAAACCTGGCACTAAAAGCTCCAGTGAGAGGGCTAAGAGGCCAGCACCTCTTAGGATGACGCTTGCCTGGCATAGCCATCGTTGCTGTGTAGGTGCCAAGGCCATGGGCATTCAGAGTTTGGGGGCGAGTTGGGCTTTTTCTGGACATGCCAATGCTGTCTGCCAACCCATTTGCTGCTTGATATCTGTTGTAACCTAACCTCTCATTTCTGGATATTAAGGTACTCTATATTAGATAGAACTCAATCCTTTCACCGGTATGATTTCTATATAGACTCGTGCCTTACTGTTGTTGTAAACAAATTCCATTTTTCCCCTCAGTTCCCTCTCTCTGAGCCCCGTGGTGTCATTACTCGTACAGATTTCTTTGTTTTCTCATCTTGCCCTGTTTTCACTCCCACTTGTGAGTCGATGGTTATGAAAATGAGGACGAGCCAGAGATTGAGGCCTCGGCTCACAGTAATGAGGATGAAGAATGACAATTTGAATTTGGAGAGTAATGGATTATCTGGGAAAGCTCTGTCGCCGTGCCACAGCCAATGACCTTTTCAAGTTGAAGGATGGCTCTGTATTCCTTTGAAGGGTCATGTGGGGCAAATCTTTCTCTATTTATTCTCCAAGGAGATGAGATAAGACAACTCCATAACCCGGGTGATGAAAGACCAAGGTAAACCATGACCCAGATGATTCAGGATCCATGTGATCAAGGACCCTGGTGATCTGCAGTCCAGGTGGTTCAGAATGCGGAAGACCCAGGCTCATGGTAATCCAGAATGCAGGGGATTCAGAAACCGGATGACCCGGGACCCTGGTAATTCATGACCCCAGTGATCCAGGATGCAAATGACCCAGGACCCTGATGATCCATCACGCTAGGAATTCATGCTCCTGGTGATGTTGGATCTAGGTGACCCAGGCCTTTAACACTGCACAGGACCAACCCTGCTACCATAAACCCCTACATCTAGACATATCATAAAATATTATATAATAAAAGTCACGGGAACCAGCTTAATCCTTGAAGCCTCCTCCTTCTCACCAAAACTCATAAGTCTTGCCTTTTCAAATCAACACAATGTGAAGTACCTGGAGGAGTAGGCAAGGGATTTCCAGAGCACTAACCGGAGATGAGGCAGTATATTTTGTGGTTATGACCCTCCTGCGGAAAGTTCCACAATGAGAAGATAAATAAAAACCACCAGCTATTACTCAAAGCGAAGCTGGGTTTGAACGGAGCTTCTGGAAACGGGAGAGTGACGTGGAAGCCTTTTTACACGTCTGCGTCTTCTTGCTTGGTTTTTGAATGCTGTTTAATAACCACAAAGCCAGGTAGCCAGGATGAAAGTAGCCATGAGTCGTGTGGTGACGATGAAGCTGTCTGAAGGGTTAGCCTCATGTTCCCCCCTGCTTTAGGCATTTCTTGTGGAAGGGATGGAGTGCTCAAGTGATTTGCTCTAACGGTCCTAATGTGGCATACTGTTAGGTATTCTTTGCAAGGATATGTTAAACGATTGGCTTACTAATAAACGCCTATACTAAGAAAGCACTCAGATATTTGTAAGAACAACTTTTGGACTATAAAACCAAGTCACCATTGACTGAGCGAAACAAAATCGAACCAAACCATACACTACAGGCCTTGTTTCGTCTGGAGATGTGTCTGGCAAATAGAAAACAATGCAACATGAGTTGATTTGAAGGTACATGGAATAGTTTACTGCATTAGTTTAATGCTTTTTCATCTTTCTTTACGGTTCTGAAGGCATGGTAGGACCTTCCCTTTCTTAAAGTCGTCTAGTATACAGTCATATTAGATGCGATTTCTGTTTAAAAGGTGCCGTCTTTGTATAAGAGCTCTGATTTTGTGTTATTAAACGAATCATTGATTCACTTTGTACTGTGTAGTGAGTCAGGGTGTGTCTTCGATTCCCTGAATCCAGAGGGCTGAGGGTGGAGGGCGGACACATCTAAATGATCTGATCTAGCTACACAAACACATCTCTGGACCTGCATGACTTTGGCTCAGATGGAGTTGAAAGCATGGTCTGACGAAAGAGCTCAGGTGATTGGGGAGACTCTGGGGACCCCTGGCTAAGGGGCTCTTTGCACTCCGGGGAGGCGGTGTTGTTTGGCAGTTAATCCCATAACCGTTCATGACCAGCATGATTACATGGAAGGTCATGTTTACTCTGCGCACCCCGGCACACACGTGATTAAACAATCCAGCATTGGAAACGAGTTCAACCATGAATCTGCGGGACAGATGAGCGCGGCGTGGCTTACTCTCAGGACGCCGAAGAGCGTGCGAGTCCCTGCCCAAACGCTAATGTATTCTAAACGATAATGGCATCTGATACGGGCGGCTAATGGATCGGTTTCAGCACGGCGACGCAGCTAATGAACATTAGGCGTTGTGATTCTGGGTTAATTAAGTGTTTGTGGGCACGTGTTGCACAGTGACCTTGAGAATGTTGACAACGCGGACGTATCGAATTAGCGTTTGACCATGTGCTTTTGTGCGCAGACTGTTTATCACAATTGAGCAGCCACCGCATTCATTTTGGGCTGCAGAGGTGCTGCGGATCTCTGCAATTAACACGTGCTGCTCGTCATCTCCGTAGATTGCCAGTGCACGGAACAGAAGGTCGTCTTTCTGGCTTTAAACATCTCCAAGGCTGGGTTTTGGTGTCGTGTCATGGTGTGTATGAAGAGATCTGGATAACTACAGACCATCAAGCCAAAGACGGGGCAGGCCAGATGACGTGCAGCGGAGTCAGCGGGGGAACAACAGGAGGGTCGGAGTCATTGCAGACAAATTAAACCGCGTCGTGACCTTCTCCGGGAAGAACACCAACGGCCGGTGGAGCTTCTTTACGGAGGCACCGATGCATCATAGGACAATCACATATACCGGGGCCAATTTACAGTGGCGCATCCATCATTTCCAACTCCGCAGGCAGAAGCTCTGGGGTGCCCCGGGTGCCCAGGTCTCTAAAGCTGTGAGGGATCACCACCACCAGCTGCACCTCTGTGCAGCCCAGCGTAGTGCTCAAGATTAAAAATCGTACAAATTCTGTGAGCGATGATGCCGGGCCTTTTATTGGCGTACCACTACAAATCCCCAGCGGTGCTTTAATAGTGCTCTGTTTTCTCTCGCTGGTGCAGGCCAGCATAAAGGGCAATAAATGTTCCTTCTCCGGCCCATGATGTGTAGGCCAGCCAGATATATATACCCCCCCCTGCTGGTTTATGAATTGCAGAGATGCAGGAAATGTGACTGTAATTCATGTGCTGTGATGGGTCCAGTGCAGCCTGCTTAACTCTCCTGCTGCGCTCCTGCCGCTAGATGACATTTCACTAGCATTTTCACTAGAAGGCCCAGACTTTTGGTCTCCACTGTGCGTTCGCAATCACTTATCAGAACCATTATGGAGCTCTCTTTGCCTAGAAGGTTTCCTTTCAGCTCAGTTGGGTGGCTGAGCGGCCATCTTTGGCACTCTCCACCATGGTTGTCCAGATGGTACAGGCTTCATGGAAGATCAGCTTTGGTCCGTCGGACCCATATAAAAAATTGGCCATGCAGGACAGATCCCGGGATACACGAAAAGAGAGAAGCAGACACGTTTTCCCGACCAAGGGGAGTGTCTGCATGGACTTCAACAGATTGGGCTTTGGACTGCATCCTAGAATCAACCATTGGAATCAACAAAATACTAATGACTTGGTCCAACCATCGAACCAAATGATGTTTTGCCACCCTAATTTGTTCCTAAGCACCAAAGGCAATACACACCAAAGCAGAATTCACACCACTAGCAAGCCAGTCTGCTTTCACGGGATGACAGGGTGATATGAAGCGCTACCCAGGGCTGAAGATCTTACAAGGGAAGCCTTCGGTGGCAACATTAGTCACGACTTTCAGAAGACCCTTTTTTTTTTAATGTGCACAACTTCACAGTAAAGAGAATCACAACTTGCGATAATGTTACTTCCTTGCTTGGGCTCTTGTTTGGAAAACAGGCATCGTGCTTTCATGGCAACAACATGGCCTTAGCGTCAACAAACCACCATTAGATCACGATCACACCCTCGACAGGATGTCAGCGATCCGTAGCGAAATAGAAAGGAAATCTAGAAGTATGGACGTTAGGTTTGCACTTTTGAGAAAACAAACCGGGTTCGGAAAGCAGAGCAAAAACGTCTCGCGTTTTCTCCAAGTTTGCATTCCTGCTGAGCTGAGTTAGCGGGAAGTGCACGTGACCCCAGGCGTGGCACCGGTTCCGGGGCTGTTGTTAAGACCTCTCCACCCCCCACCGCTACGTTTTTGTCTCATGAATTAGAGTCCTAGAGGTTTAACTCCCGTTTCCAGTCTGTACTGTGAACCATTGGATCCAGATATTTGTCAAGGGTTCACAAACTTCTTTCCACGAGACGGTACAAGTTGTTACCCGGAACGATTGACAGGTACCTAATGGAGCTAAACAGCCAGTTATTTTCCATTCTTCACTTTACCTCAGTCATCCACGTTCCAGCATCTGGTCCTGATTGATGGGGCTCATGCTCAGGTTGGGTTCCGGCTGAACTTTGCCTGGAGAGTCCAAACTTAGGGGATGAGACAGAATGTTCTCCATCGTCTAGGTGGTTCTGCCCGATTTTAACCCTAATAAAAATGGTGAGCTTGCTAAAAATGTCAGCCGAGCCCAGTTTGACAACCCCCAATACCATAAATGTTGGGACACTACATAATACTACCACCATCAATAACAACCGATGTCATGTTGAGGGCAGATTATTTATTTTTTTTCATTCTTGCTTGATATGACTTAAACATTGTCTTGCGCTTCATAGTATGAAATATTTTTATGTCGTATGAGCCACATATGGACTGCATATTATACAAATTGCATCAGTCCCTGCAGGGTCTGACTCTGACCCGCAGGCTTCAGAAGGTAACTCAGCACAGATGTCCCTGAGGAAGATGTTCGTTCCATACCCTTCCATATTAATGGGTGTTCAAGTCGGGCGTTCCCCCATTCCGTGACTGACCGTGACTTCTTAGAGCACAATTTGGTAACAACTCATGGTACAAGATGGTCAGCTTTGGCTCCGACCTCCATTGTTTCCAACAGTAATTGAGATTCTGAGGTTCTGAAGACCACCACATGCTTTCCCACTAGTGGCAGTCCATCTCAGATAAGCGCGAGCCTTGCTGGATGTTGTTGATCTGTTTCACGAAGCAACAAACCTTAAACCTTGTCTTTGCTCGTCACCAACCTTGCCTTTTCGCAGATGCTTTTGTAGCCATAATGCTTACGGGTATTCCGTCGTTTTTTTTTTTCTTCCATCATCAGTCTCACGATCCTGCTGTCCCAACATTTTCGGAACATCAATTCAGTTCAGCGGATATGGTTAAACATGACATGCCCTTTGTTTGTACAGTTCTAACTGCTTATAAATATCCTCTCTGCCTTTTTTCCAATTCTGATTGTTCTTCTTGCCAATATAATAAGTTACCAGATGGCAGCTTCGGTAAGGAGGGCTCATATCTTTAATCGTTCAGCGGTCACTGGTGCCTCCATGTTGTAGTACAACGGTATGACTTCGCCTAAAATAAGATCTTATTAAATATTAAGCCTTCAATAACTGGTGAAGTAGGCCGGCGAGAGAACGGTACCCAAAATTAGCACCCTCGTCGATAGGTTGTTTACAATGCTCCTAAGAATCCGTGCTCTTTCGCCCCTCGCTCTGCTGTGACTCGATGAGAAAAGTCAGCGTTTGCCCCACGGACTAAGCGGCGCCTGATTGAACCGTCTGGTTCGTCCGAAAAGTCATTAAAAACATTAACTGTCGGGTGATTAATCAGAGCAGCTGCGTAAATGAGTAATTGATTTGCCATTAAAAAAGGAGCGAGGGGGAAAAAAATACCTTCTCCGAGCAACGTTAGGGAGGCTAGGCCAACGTCTCGCTGCACGCTAATTCGGGATCAATTAAGGTATCTGTCAACGTGGAACCTGTTATTAAAATTAGCTTCGAGAGCTCGAGAGAAACTGAAGTTACAAATGTTTTTTTTTTTTTTTCACTAAGGACATTCCTTGATTCAGAATCTGTTTCTGTTCTATTTACTGCTTCTTCATACCGCGGCCGGTAGCCTGGGGCTAGTGAGCGAGCCGAGGCGAGGCGGCGCCAAATCAAAACCAAAGTTTCTTGTTACAGATACTAAATCCATCCATCCATTATCTTCTGCCTAATCCACATGGGGTCGCTGGCCAGCCGGTGCCCACCCGGCAAGGAAGAACCTTAGACACCCCAACAACCCAGACAACCCAAACCAATCCATCGTAGGGCACACACACACACACACTAAGTGGCCACTGTAGAGACACCAATTAACCTACCAGGCATATTTCTGGACTGTGGGAGGAAACCGGAGTACCCGGAGTAAACCCACGCAGACACGGCGAGGACATGTAGGCTCCGCACAGAAAGGACCCCGGCCGCCCCGCCCTGGGATCGAGCACGGGACCTTCTTGCTGTGAGGCAGCGGTGCCCCCCAGGCGAGCCCCCGTTAAAAAATCAGACATGGGTCCTGCCCTTATCTGGTTATTAACAAATCGAGTCCTGAAAGTTCCTTCTGTTACAGGGATCGAGTTCATCTTATAATAAACGTTTTTAATCTATGCTGGGGACAAGAGACGCACTGTGTTCACCAGGACGTATTTGGGAACTGACTCGCCCTTCTTTGGGTTTCCACGGTTTCGTCCCGCTGCCCTTCTTCCTTTAAGCCATGCAAGGTATCAGAGTAGCCAATCAAAGCACAACCCCGCCTCGCCCCGTGCGTTAAACATCCAGATTAGATGAGAGAGTGTAGTATAAACATAACGGACATATTAGTATAAACATAATTCCAGACCTAAACCCGGGCGATGTGCACTGGGAAGGCCTGAAGAGGGCTGTTAGTACAGGAAAAGGACAGCCGAAAGCCTTTCGGACGGAAATCAATAGAGCGCCCACAAACACGAGAGCTGCAATTTTCTACAATCTCTCAATTTGCCAAGAGGAACCAGCCTTCAGAACCGGGGCGGCTCTGATTGAGTCGGAGATTACCAGACCTCTTTTGAACTTTACAAAATTAAATGGAATCGCCCAGTAAGGGGCTCCTTTTTGTCCCGTTCCAAAATAAGCCTCTCTGAGGAATCATTAGAATTTGGAAATCGATTTTTTCCCCCTTGCTATTTATTTTTTCAATTCAGGTGCTGGTGATTGGGAAGAAGATTGTCAGCTCTTATTACTTTCACATTTTCATTAGACTAGGTGGACACACACACACACACAGACACACACACACACACGTGTAACCTTTAAGAAGCAGTATGACAGTACTCTTAATAGATACCACTGTCTGAAATGTCAAGTTGTGACATTTCTCCTGTGTAACTATCACTTACACAGCAGCGTGCCAAAACATGATGAACGCTGAATAACAAATAACTGAGATTACCTTCTTACAGTTGAGCATGGTTAGGTCTGGGATTTATTAAACGATAAGTGAACGGTCGATTCTCATTGGACGTGGGCGAGGCCCACATAAAGACCTGAGTGCCTTTAACAACGGCCAAATCGTTACTGCCAGAAGACTGGATAAGAGCGTCTAGGAAATTGCAAGGCTTTTTTGGTGGCCCTGGCCCATGATTTGGTGACGGGTTGTACCTTCGCTGCCTCCTGGTTTGTTCAGACGAGCGTCTTTTGGAAACGTATTTCCCAAGCCGTGGCAGTGCCTTAATTAACCGGTAATGAGGCAATTTCCACAAGAAATACATTTATCGGCACAGTGGCGTTCGTTTGTTTAATGATGCCGCGGCACGCCCAACACGAGGCGACAAGAAATCCAAGCAAAGCGCAATTGATTCGATTCATGTTTATTTCGTTTGCCGTTGATTGCTCTGTAATAAATCGAGCTGGGCAGCATGAAGCACGATTCAGATGATCTAAAAGGGTGCACAAACTTTTGCCAGTGGCTTATTGTAGGTTTTGCCGAATGTGGCACAGTTTTTTTTTTTTTAAACTCCGTTCATTACAGTGGTTTTGAAAAGTTCCCGTTTAAAGGGGGGCTCAGACTGCATAGAACCACACGTAATGGTATTTACATAAATATTATTCAAACGGGGCGGCACGGGGGGCTCGGTGGGGCCCCACAGCAAGAAGGACCCGGGTTCGGTCCCAGGGCGGGGCGGCCTGGGTCCTTTCTGTGCGGAGTCTAAACGTCCTTGCCCGTGTCTGCCCGGGTTTACTCCAGGTACTCCGGTTTCCTCCCACAGTCCAATAGACATGCGCGTTAGGTTGGTTGGTGTCTCTAAAGTGGCCCTTGGTGTGTGGATCGGCGCCCCGTCTAGGGTTGTTCCTGCCCCTGCTCCCTGTTGCCGGGTGGGCACCGGCTGGCCCGAAAAGCATAAAGTTCACAAATAAATCCTCTGATTTTCTGTACTTTACATAACTTCATTATAAATTATGCCAAGTTCCTACATCCGAAGCGTGGAATTTATCGGCTACATTTATTGATTTATCCTCCCCAGGCGACTCGGAGCATCCCGGACAAGCTAACCATCGACATGGCCTCATTATCCCGGAGCAGGTGGTGGAGGAAGCACTTAGATGAAATGATTGTCAATCAGAGGTAAAGGTCTTCTCCACTGAGTGCTGCCAATCGCTTTTTAAAGAGACATGGGCGGGTAATTTAAAACCTTATTAAGCACGTGTGTGTGTGTGTGTGTGTGTTCATGTTGAAGACAGAACTCTAGTCTATAGCCCAGAATAAAAATAACATGAACATGTGTAATAACTGGTAGACCACCTAGGGTGACAGTGGCAAGGAAAAACTCCCTAAACGTTGTAAGGTAGAACGACCAGGACTCAAAAAGGGACCCGGCCTACATGTTAATTGAAATAGTTACATTTACATGGTGTTAATAGTAGAACTACGTAAATAGGAGGAGCCCAGAGGGAGAAGGGTTAGAACTACTGGTTGCCAAATCCTGCGGGAAGCATCAGAATTCGAAAAAAAAAAAAAAAAAAAAACAGTTGTAGAAGAAACGGCTTCTATAGGCTGCAATGCCAAGTATTTCTACTGCTCACGAAAATCTCGGGATACCCCAAGACGAAACACCCCCTACTTCTTGTTGAGCAGTGTAGCCCGACCACTGCACCTTCATCGGGATGCCAGGTTGACCCATGTACAGTCCAATTTTGGAAGGGTTAGTCCGGGGGGGGAGAGAACAGGGTAAAAAAAAGCTCAGACTTCTGGAATGAAGTTTAGTGAAAATGAAGATCCTGGAGCGACTAATACAAATTTGGAAGGAATTTAATGGTGGCCTAAGACTTTTGCATGCTACTTTAAAGGTGTGTGTTCCACCTCCCCAGCGACCTTCGATTCTAAACTGGCCCCAGCGTTGGCCTGTGGTCACGTGACCGGTTGAAATCTAACGCCTCTTCTTGGTCTGAGGCTCTTCTGGAAGAATCTTTTGTGACACAGGGAATCACAAACGATTGTCCCGAGATTAAGACGAAAAACGAGATCTTCAGACCTTTGCAAGAATATTTTCTGTTCGCTTGTCTGTCGACTCTTGCGGCCGCTTGATTGAACATCCGGGCATCTCCCGAATTTCAGAGAACATTCCACCTCAACGACCTGGTGAGCTAAGCTGATCGAATGGAGATCTTAATCACCACTGGTCATCCTACGGCGCTTCATGCGCTCTCATTAGAATTCCTATGCATTTCTAAATATCCGGCCTGCATATCGCTTCAGCTTTTCTCGTCTGTCCTGTGCAGAAGAGCTGAAAATAGAGAGAGAGAGAGAGAGAGAGTGGTTATCAAGCATTGGAGCATGGGCCGGGTTATCTGTAACAGCTGGAGTCTTTAAATGAAATTGTGGAATGAGTTAGCTCTCGCAGCTGGAATCTGGAGGAACTGCTTAGGGAAATACACGAGCACAAATCTGGGCATTTGGAACATGGATATAGGTCTTTTACTAAGCTGTGGGATCTTTGGTTGCTATATTCAGGGTGTGTTCTTGTCCTCCTGTCCCCGTTGTTCCTCGGTTGGGCTCTGGGTCCACCAGGTCTGGGTCACCAAGTATTTGCAGGAGCACAACATATTCTTGCATTCTGATTCGTTTAGTATTGCTCATGCCTGACCCACAGATCACAGCCTGGGTGGCGCGGGCATCAAAAATGATCATTGGGAAGCATCTGCTTCCTAAGCAGAGTCGTAAGCTCGAGGCATTGAACAGTTGGCGCAAAATGACAAGTTTTTGACAAGTTCAACGCGCAACACGAGGGCGGCGTGGCCTGGAGTAGGCGGAAGCAGAAGCCGAAGTGTGTTTTGAGTCGACGGCATAGCAGGGGTGCGGAGCGATGATGAAATTTACTTGCCTGAAGTGCTGGCTAACGAATTGGGGGACTGTGATCCGCCATGCCGTTTCGCCCATGGCGCCTTGGCGCTGTGTTAAACACTTGGTTGTTCAGCAAAACAGTAACTCAGGTCTTTTTTCCTTTTTTTTTTTTTTGGACGTTTGGCTTTTCGTGAGGTCGAACCCTAATCGTGCCATTTTGAGCTCTCTTTGAGGTCGTGAAAAGAGGCAAAAGCGGGCGAAAGGCGGGAACAAGGACCCAGTCAAACCTTGGGGGTAAACTGACCCAGCCAAAACGCAGTCACCCTCTCATTACTGGACTGCAGGTAAGCAGCGTTGGACACCGTTCATACTCCTTAAAGAGCAGGGCTAATGGCTGAGCATCCAATGAGGCGCTTTAAACAATAAACTGTAGCACAGTCAATAAATAAAGAGAGGTGACCCTCCCTAAGGTACACCGGGACTCTGCCACCAATCACAAAACGTGTTTTAAGAGCGGGGCGGGGAAGGGTGGCAAAGAGGAAGTGGGTCAAGCTGCTCACAAATGTTCGGTTTTAACCACTTACTTTTCATCGCTTTAACATTTCCTTAGCCTATCACAGACAAACTGCTTTTAGTTTTCTTTATTAAAAAGCAGCAACAACACCATAAAGCGGTTTGACATTTTATTTTAAAGATGATGTCTACACTTAAACACTGTAATTGGTCATAAAATGTCCTAGAAATCGTATCGTCTAAATGACCGAAAACTAGTACGAGCGACCCCCAGTGACACGTGCAGACAGAGAAGAGGTGTGAAACAATTTGGTAACGTTCCTTTCATTGTCACTTTTGATTTGTTTCATAAAGGATAATATGTATAATGTTTAAAATAAAAACACTATGTGCAAAGTATCTAAACGCTTTGTTTCATAAAGGTAAGGTTACTTCGCGCGGCATTGCCAAAACACTCTAATCACGCTCTCTAATTTTCTTGTTCGCGTTCCTTGACTTGGTCTTTGGTCTCTGGGTCCTCATCGGTGTTGCCAGGTGCACGTATTTGTGCGATAATTTTGCCCTCTGTACGACGCCAAATACACAATTCGACCATTCTGTGAATGTGTGGTTGGAATCGGTAGGAATCAGCCTTTAGCAACTGTCTGTCGGAGTTTATTTTTTTGCCGAACCCCGAAGGCACGATTGGCTGGAAATTCCTACAGGAATAGCCTGAAAAAAAAAAAAAAAAGAAGCGAGGAAGAAGCGGAGCCGGTTTGGAAGAAGAAGCGCTGAAAATTTGTACGATAATTTCCCTCAGAATACGATAGTTTTATGTCTCTGCTACGATCATCCCACACTTCTCACCTGGCAACACCGGTCCTCATAAAACTCTTAGATCAGAGTCCGTTACAAGCTACCCAGCGTCTTTCCCTCTCCCGACCCAACCCGAACTGTGGCTGCTTTAGCTGGCCTGTGAGTAGCTCTCGCTAATAATTAGGACTGAAATCCTCATGATTGTCAAGGACTTTTGTTCTGATCTTCATGACCCCAATCCATGGTTCGGAGCATCGCCGTTGACGGGGAAGGCTCCTAAATTGGCGACTGAACGTTGAGCTGAGAAGCCATCAGTCCAGTTTGATCAGCCGCCACCGGCGGGGAGACGGGGGGGGGGGGGGGGAACAAGTATGACATTAAAATAAGGTTTGTGCACAGCTGTTGAGCGTGGTGGATTGCTACGGCTTTGAGAGAGGGCTTTAATGGAGGTCGGGCAGAATTATCATATAGAGACGATCCCCTGATTCCCTCATTACCGCGCCCACTCGACTAGATAACGTCTTTAATAATGATCTGGATTTCAAAAAGGACTTGTCTGGGGAGCTGGTGGTGGTGGTGGTGGTGGGGGGGTTACTCTTAGCTGGAAAAGGTGGGGGGTTGGGGAGCAGTGGCTGCAGGTTTTTCAGTCCAGTCGAGCGGGTGCTGCACCTGGTTCGATCATATTTAAATGGCTCTCGCGGGCTTGAGGGGGAACCTCGACCAAAGCGGACAAAACGTCCATGTGCGTTCGCCCGGTGGGTTCCAAACAAACGAGCCGACTGCAGCACGCCAACGTAGTACTACTCGCGAAAGGACGTGTACATACAAGCAGCATGTACAGCCTAAAGGAAAGATTAACTGGCACAGAAAAGTCTCTAACCACACCAACCGAGTTCGAACAGTCTCTAGTTGGAAAGTGAGCCAAAGTAATTAGGAATGACCGCTCTTAAACTCCCGCCTCTGCTCGTGAACGCCGTAGCGTTGGCAAGCTATTTCTGTTTTTTTTTTTTTTTTTTTTTTTTAATATGCGGTCATTTATTATAACCGACGATTTATAAAGACGCGGGTCGTTGAAGCGAACGGAGGTTCAGGTTGGGCTTTTCTTTGAAGTAAGGGGAATTAAAGCGAAGGGGATTTGAGTCGGGTTTATTACAGACAAACTGTTCTCACGTCTCATCCTGATGTCAAACCTGTAACGCGGTGCTCCCTCTCCAATAGTCTTGACATTTGTGCCAGCCATTTAATTAATAGGATGCACTAGGAGAAAATGAGCTTAGGTAATTAAAACACAACTATTCCATCTCGCTCATCTCTTTTATCTGAAATTAATGATGCTGTTGCATTTTTATGACCTATCCGTCTTAGGAATTTGAAAAACAAAACAAAACAAACCCCCCCCCACAATTATCGTTTGAGGCCAGACGGCTGATCGGTGCCGCGTTCCTTTCCCCCGTGCCTTTTTAATGCCAGCGTATCCTCAGATAGAGCTCGATGTGGTGAGGTAGTTCATGCTTCAAACAAAGGTTTTAATTCGCGCTGTATTGTTCTCCAACCCATTAAAGTTTGAGCAAAGTTCTTAATGTTGCTGGGAATTGGAGCCAGGGCCGCTTTCGTTTTCACACCGTTAGTCATTACGGCCCGTAATTATGCTGAAAATGCGATTTGTCAAACGGCACAATTCAGCTTAACGTGAGGAATTGCTCCGTTTCGGGCGTTCATTATAGACCCCGGTCCCGCCGGTGCTGCGGATTTTCTCCTCTAGGTTTCCTCGGCGAAGGCAGCGCCGAATGGCAAAGCATGGAGGGTAAGATACGCCGAGGTAAGTCATTGCACGATGGGACGATATCTTCCGCTTCATCCACGCGGGGTCGCGGGCCAACCGGCGCCCACCTGACAACTCTAGGGCAGGAACAAGCCTAGCAGGGCTGACAAACCGTCGTATGGCGCACAGACACACAAACTAAGGTCCACTTTAGAGACCCCAATTAACCTAGCGCACACGTCTTTGGACTGTGGGAGGAAACCGGAGTACCCGGAGTAAACCCACACAGACACGGGGACGACATGCAGACTCCGTACGGAAAGGACCCGGGCCACCCCGCCCTGGGATCGAACCCGGGACCTTGCCGGCCCGGGTATGACACCTATCCAGTAGAAATATTTGAAAGGGTGATGAGATGAGCTTTAAATTCTAAATCTGCATCGCTGTGTCGACAATATTCCAGGGTTCAAATCCCACCACTGTTGGGTCAGTGCCCCCTTTTACTTGTAATGTGTTTTGGGATGTGCTGGTCTTGCCTGGACCAACATGGCGGACGTGTTGACGTATCCCAGGAACAGGCTGAAACGTCCAGTGTGGCGCCTTAGTCTCAGTATGGTCACTACGATCGTAGTAGCGATCCAATTTGGATGCTGGATCTGGGGATGGTATGATCTCCAGCCTGGCTTCCCCTCCGTTTGGCCTGACTGCGCCCACGTGTCTGGGAGGGAAGACGGAGACCTGCGTCCTGCCAAGCCTTATATATTCTTAATTTGGCTTTTTATTTCTCGGCATTGTGAAATCCTGTCCACGCTTGCAGGGTAAGACATGACAGCCTAATGCGTGACAGGACGATACAACATGGCACGGAGAGAGACAAAACGTGGCGCCGATAAGACGAGGTAAGACAAGACAAGGCAAGTCACAGAGACACGAATGATCGAAGGCAGGACACAGCCGGTCCATTCAAGACATGATAAGACAAGATGATGCATTGCTTAGCACGATTCGACACGAGGAACGGGCCTGAGCTGTTACTGCTGAACGTCAGCGGAGATTTAAAACCCAGCCAGGAAACTTTGGCTGGGGGGAGGAAAGTGGAGCAGGAACAAGAACAGGATTTAGGCAGATAACCGTGATCGATCTGTGCAGGGGGTCGTTTTGTGCAGCTTTGTCTTTGCAGTAGCTGCAAATCCTTTCTCTCGTTCATCTCACTCCGTTTAGATGATCGGTGGATTCTTCGCCGTCCTATGCGCTACTGACACTCCGGCAGTGTATATCATTTGTGAATTTTAAGCTTTATGAATGCTGGAACGGCCCCAAATGCTGACTCACACCTACACAAAGATAAAAGGCCTCGGAGGGGAAAAAAAGCGACGTTCTCTGCATCTAGACATCTAGACGTGAAGTCTTTTCGTTGGAAGCCAATTCAAAATAGCATACATGACATGACGTAACGGCGCTCGATAATAAAGTACATCGAAGCTCTGCTGATCAAGAACCCTGCGTTGGAGCTTTCCTGAAAATCTTCCTGAGCTTTTGAACCCTCTGTGGACTCGGAGTGACCTCACTGCCTGCCTGGATGAAGTGCCTCATTTCTCTCCTCGGGGGCACTCACTGGCAAAGAGACTGATCAGAACGATTGGTTTCTTTCTCCTGTTCATGGATGTGGGCCATCACGTCTAACCGTGGTCCGGATCTGGAGCGGCCTTGTTCGGGTGCTCACTTTCCACGGTGTGCATATTAATGAACCACGAGGAGATGGAGACCGGACTCCAGCAGGCTTATTAAGGAAGTGCACTGTGCTACAACATTTCCCGTTGGTATAAGATCACTCTGTGATCTGGATCACTAACTACCTATTCTGTTTTTGTCAGAGCTCCAGCTCGAGCACTTCCACATTAAGATCCGGCTCCTCCCAAGATGTTCGTTCATCATCAGTTCCAGCCCTCACAGCATTACTGTTATACTATTTTAATTATTATCAGATGATTTTAAGTCCGGGGTGGCAAGGGGGTCCCGGGTTCGATCCCAGGGCGGTCCTTTCCGTGCGGGGTCTTCATGTCCTCCCCCGTGTCTGCGTGGGTTTACTCCTGGTACTCCGGTTTCCTCCCACGGTCCAAAGCCATGCGTGTTAGGTTAATTGGTGTCTCTAGAGCGGCCCGCAGCGTGACCGCGCGCATGACTGTACTGTAATGTGTTCTACGATGGATTGGCGCCCTGCCCAGGGTTGTTCCTGCCCTCTCTGTCTCTTTTCGGTTCTTGGTCCTCCCAGGAATGATTCCTAATCCCGTCTAGGGAGTTTTCCCTCGCCACTGTCGCCCCAGGCTTGCTCATTTTGAGACTAGATACGATCTGTTCTTATCTTCTAGGTATTAGAAGATCGAGGCGTGTGAAGGCGCTTTGAGACAATGCTCCATTGTAAAAAAAAAACCAAACAAACAAACAAACAAACAAAAACGCTGTAGAACTTAATCTGACAAAGAAATGCAGAACGGCGTTTGAAAGAACTGCTCCCCCAGTCTCTGAATGATGCTGTAGGAAGTCAAGAAAAGGTCTAAATGCGCCCTTCTCTGTGTCCTCGGGTGGCATATTGGTGTAGAGAACCATGCCAGAGGGACGTTGCCATGCCAGAGGGCACCAAGAGTCTAGGAGTTGTGTGCATTCCTGGCATCTTTGGTAGTGCCTAAATCAATATAGGGATACGAACTGGTGTGCCGTCTTGCACCCAGAGTCCCCTGGCAACCATCGCACGGATAAAACGCTTAGCAAAGATAAACAAGACTGGCATTTAAATTGACGCCAGTATTGATTTCTGTTCCCTGGGCACCAGCGCTATTGCAGATTACATCCCATAAAATGCCTTTTCATTGATCAGTGGGAACAGGTGAAATATTCGGCCTTCCTTGGCTGCTCGCTTGCCATGAAAAATATCTGGCTCATCATAAACCCAGCGACGCCCTGAAATAAACATAGCAACCACAACGCGCAAGTAATCCACGCCTGCGTATGGCGACGCCGGGTTGCCAAATGTCAGCGCCGTCATTAGCGCCACTGTGTTTTTGATTTTCTCCGGTAATAACACCGCCGAGTCACAAGGGAAGGCAGTGTAATTTCTTGACCTGATTGGACGCTGCGCTTTTTTTTTTTTTGCGCAATTAAGGACCGAACCGATGCGAAAAAAAAAACAAAAAAACGAGGCGCTCATTAAGAGCTCGGCGGGACGGCAAAAGTTTGGAGCCGAAACCTGACTAACGATTCGAGCGCCGCGTGTCCTGCGAGGTGAAAATGGATCCGGCCCAAAATGGCTAATGAACCGATCCTCGGAGGGCTGAGTGTACTCGCGCTCAGATTAGGAATCATTAGCGAGGCGATGGTAGGTGTTTATTAAAGAATTTCCAGAAACTCTGCATGGGCCCCGTAGCTCCCTGGAATGCTTTAAAAAAAAAAAAAAAAAGAAGAAGAAGAAGAAGAAGAAGAAGAAGAAGAAGAAGAAAAAGTCGACTTTCGAAGTCAAAATATCTCTCCTGTAGCTCCTGATCAGACTTGCTGGAGGAGTTTTGGAACATTTCCTGGTCCCTTGCTTGAAGATCCCTTGAATGAAGGTCTCACATACGGACTTGGCCATGCCCCAACGCTACTACACGATTTACAGGTCTGTTTTGATCGATAGAAACGGTCCATCCATAGAAATCCTTGTTTTTGAAACCTGTTCTTGGTTGTGAGGTTCCAAACTGTGAAACCTCCCTCCACCATGCTTCACAGTTGAGTTGGAGCCCCGGGAGCGAGGTACTAGTGTTCTGGCGAGCACTCTGTTCCACACAGGCAAAGGGACAGAATCGATTATCCGTCTTGTGGGCGTCGCCGTTTATCACTGTACTGTTCGTCCTTTGACAGAACCTTCTCGTCTGTGAAGCTCCTGGCCTGCGCTCCTCTGTTATGGCTTCCCACCCCACTCGGTCAATACAGGGGAGTCTATATTTACCCTGGTGTAAGTAATGGTGCAGCGAAACCCGAGAGTCTGTTTACATCCTGCCACATTAACCACTTAACCTTCTAGTGACAGTGCTGTTATTGATTCGCAAGAGGAAACACACTCGAAAATAGTCGCCATCAGCCCCGTCCGTGCCTTTCAGATCGTAAGGAGTCACAGAGCGAGTGTAAATAGCGGAGATATACCTGGATTAAGGTCAGCAACAAAGGTCCAGCTCTTTTTCTGTGCTCACTGTTTACATTTATTTTTAGGGCATTTAGGAGACGCCCTCATCCAGAACTGGTGCAGTCTTACAGTTCTTGCGTAAGGACCCAACTGTGACAGATTTAAGCCCTTGACCATTAGGTCCAGAGCCCAGTACCTTAACCCCTGGGGTAGCAGCGATGTAGGAGCAGGTGTAGCTTTACACTTCGATAGTCCCCTTAACTTTGCTCCTAACTGGTCAGGACCACTACAGATCTGCTAATATTTGGGTGATGGGTGACCTCTCCTTGCACATCATCATTATGCCAGTCGGGATGGTCTTTTATAAGATCACAGCAGCCAAGAACAAACTCATGAAAGGCCGAAAGATGTGCCAAAGCTGGCAAAGACTGGACTGAAGATCGGCGAAACCGAGCATGAACTCAAGTTTCGGGTCTACGGACTTAATGGTGGCTTGAGACTTTTGCACAGCACTGTCCATGGGAAGAAAGAAGCATAAACTGTGACATGTGCAAAAGTTTAGGCACCCTTCTCTGATAATAATACAGAGTTTTGTTAAGCCGGGCCGTCTGATGTTTTTCGTTTTTTCCCTTATTTGTTAACGTACCTTTTCTCTTGAGGGTTTTACTATGGAAATGTATACAACCCCACTGCAGGGGTTAATCCGAATTTCCTCCAAACTTTGCGTCCACATTATGCAGGTCAGGCTGAGAGCGCGGGGCGTCTGAAAACACTCCAGTGGAGGATCTTGTCCCTCGCTTTCAATTTCTAAAGCAAAGTCCGCCTCTGGTAATCAGCCTTTGGGTCTAATGAGATTAAGTCACTCTCTGCAGGAGTCAAGAGTCAGGAATTAATATGTCTCTCTTCGTCTCCATCTGATTCATTGATATGCCGCTCCACAGCCCAGTCGCCCAAGCCGTTAATGACATAATGAATAATGGATGGCACGGCTCAGTAAAACATTTCGGCTTGATTACAAACAGATGCCGTTTTAGCAAGCACCGATTTGATCCATAGGATGCTTTGTTTTGCAGGTGTTGGCATTTATAAGAAACCACCGCCTCTGTGAGAGTCTTTTTCAACTAATGATTTAGGTGGCCGCAGCGATGCGCAACGGATGCACCAAACCAGATCTTGGTGCTCAAGGTGGTGCCAGAGTTCTGGATCTAACCTGCCACGGCTGGTCTTTAAGAAAGACCCTGAACCTGCAATTATCTCCGCTCAGTTACAAGTCTGATGGTGACGCTGTTACCGAGATACCGAGATACGCTGGTACCATGCGGGCTCAGCACCGCACTCTCTGGGAGGTCTTTGTCAGCTGCAGCACATTTGTTAAAGTTGTTGCGGTGTCGGATCGCTGCGGTGGGAAGGCGAGCGGGTGGGCGGATTCTATTTCGACGTTCTGCTCGAAACACGTCTGCTTCTCTCTCTCTCTCTGAAGAGTTCTAAAGTAGTAAATCAAAGTGGATAATCAATTTTCTGTTACTAGGCAACTGAAAAAAGTGCACCTCAAATAATATGCACGGCGAAGATTCAAAGCGTAATGAGCGTCGGCAATCTCGTTACTGCAGTTCATTCGGAGCGCTGGGATCATTTCGAGGGGAAATGAACAGTCTGTTCTCGGAGTTGACGTGGGAGGAGATCTGAGCAGGGACCAACAAGGGCCAAAGGGACGGGCACCTGGGCGTGGGTAATGGCCGCTCGGGTTTCACTGATGTGTGAGAGCTGTGAAGGCTTTTTGATCGCTGTTTACAGGGCCGTGTAAAGTCATGCTCTATATTCAGGTTATTTCTTTCCTTCCCCTTATTTCTATCTTCGTTTCTAGCTCACCTTTTTTTCTTTCTCTCTACCCCTCTGTCTTTCTTTCTTTATTTATATGAAGGATCTTCACTTTTCCTGTTCATTTCTTTATTTCTTTCAATCCTCAATTATTTCTTTTTTCATTTCCTCCCTTCCTTCTTTCTTGCTTTCTGTTTATCCTTCCTCTTTCTTTCTTTCTTTCTTTTTCTTTCTTCCATCCATCTTCCTTGCTGTTTCCATTATCTTTTCTTTCTTTCTTTCTTTCTTTCTTTCCTTCTTTCTTTCCTACTTTCTTTATTTTCCTTCCTCTCTTCCTTCCTTCCTTTCGTTTTTCTCATTGAATCTTCCAGTGACCCCAAATCCAGTGGAATGGTGCTGGATGGAAAAGAGTCCCCTCTGTCAATGCTCGTATCTACTGTTTTCTATTGTATTACATCATGTTCTCCATTTCACAATCTAAGAAGCTTTATATCTGAAAGGATCAGATTTAGGCCGTGGCCGTGTTCTCCGGAAGCCAATATCCAGCTCTGCCTTATCTCCAATCCGTCCATCCGCCCATGGATCTGGTGGAAGCTTGGAGCCGGCGTGGGTGGGACGGACACCTCCATCCATTGGGACTTTGTCAGCGGATTTCATTTTGCTTCCTCCAGCCTTCCTAGGGTTCAGCCTGGTTCTGCCTGCAGCTCAGCCACCTTCAGAATCGTCGCTCTTTCTTCCTCTTTTTGCTTCTGTTTTCTTCACACGTTGTGACACCATGAATTAGCAACTCCATATCGATTCCTAAAGCTATGATATGAAGCCTTTAGGGAACCCAAGTGGAACACCAGGCACAATAAAAACATCAGCGCCTGGGTTAGGTTACCACCGGAAAGGCCCTAGAATCAATGGTGGTGGTGGAGTTACAGGATCATCCCACCAGAAGAAAAGGCATTAAATGACAAAAAGCCTGAAAAGTGGACTGATTCCATGGGGGAGGGTAATATGGGGGAGGGACATGAGCTAATTGCCTTTGACGAGGCTGATTTCTGTTTGCTTGGCTCACATAATCCGGTTAAGTAGCTTTAAACAAACCATTAGAGTCCATTAAGAAGCTGGGGTTCTACAAGTATCGGTACTCTGACCTGCGGAAAAAATGTCTGAAGCTTGCAGTCACATGACACGCCCAGCACGCTAAATAATTCAGGACCGCCTTTATTTAAGAGACCGGGACACCGGGTGACACTCCGTCAACCCCGCTTTTAATCGCGATCTGTTTCTGTCCCGTCTCGGTCACCGTGCCACCCGAAAGTCTGCAGCCATTACGAATTGTGCATCATGTTTAATTTCATTAGAGACCGTCAGCGCTCACTCGCTCCCTTTGCCGCTCGCTCGCTGACTGATGCTTTTAATTACGTGCCTCCCTTCTCTGCTTTCTCATTTCAGATCCTGCCGATGTCATTAATAATGTAAAGATATTCTAATTAACAATGCCGCTGCCGTTTTGCAGTGTAAACACAACTGATGTATTCATTAGGGTTTAAACGCCGCTGATGGATTGCCAAATCGGGTGGTGGAGGGGGCGTCACGGGGGTGCGGAGCGCTTCGTGCGGCACAGGTTTGATCTGATCAAAGATGTTGGGAAGAACATGCCAAAGCGTGGACTCTTGTATCATATCTTAAAGTGTGTGTTTGTTCGTGTTGTGGGGCGAAGAGCGATGCTGCTGTCCAAGGTGCTGACCTGCTGCAATTCCTACTGGGGCTTCTTTCTTTCACTTTTTCTTTCTTTCCCTTCTTTCTTCTTCCTTCCTTTTTCTTTTTCTTTTTTTTCTGTCTTTCTGTTTCTCTGCCGTCCATTCTGTCCTCACTTTTTAGTTTCTCTTTCCTTTCCTTTCTTCTCACTCGCTTTTTCTGTCTTTTCCTTTCCTTTCCTTTCTTGTCGTCTGTTTCTTTTCTTGTTTTCTATTTTTCTTTTCTTGCTTGCTTTATTCCTTCCTTTCATTCCATATTTAAAAAAAAAAATAAATTAAATTTTCTAAAGAAAGAAAAAAAGAAAAAAAAAAACAAAAGATATGAATAATGAATTAACTCATATTTGTTTTTTTCTTCTTTTCCTTTCCTTTTCTTCCGTTCATTTTCTTCGGTTTCCTCTTTTTGTTTATTTCTTCACTATTTCTGTCTTTCTTTTCTATATCTTCCAATTTCTTTCTTTGTTTTCTTTTTCTGTTTTCTTTCCTTCTTTTTTTTTCTTTCCTTCTTTCTTTCATTTGTTTGTTTTTTTCTCCTTTCCTTTCTTCTCGCTCACTTTTTGTCTTTCTTTTTCTTCCCTTTCCAATCCTCTTCTTTCTGTCTGTCTTCTGTATCTTTAATTTTTGCCTTCCAATTTCTTGCTTTTTACCTTCCTTTCATTCATTTTCTTTTTAATGAATTGATTCTTTCTCCCTTTATTTGCATTCTGTCTTTCTTTGCTTTTTTTTCTTTCTTTTCTTCCCTTCATTTACCTTCATTTCCTTTCTTTTTGTTTCTTTCTTCACTCTTTCTTTCTTTTCTATATCTTTTCTAACTTTCAAATTTCTGTTCTTTGTTTTCTTTCTTTCTTTCTTTCATTCGTTTCTTTCTTTCTTTCGTGTCTCTCTTTATGAATTCCTCGACGCTAAATCGTTCCTTTATAAATACAGGTCTGTCGTGTTTCTAACTTGGCCTTCATTTCTTTTCTTTCTCGTCTCTCGCTCTCTTCTCTCTCCTCCTTATGAAAATGAGGCAGGTCGGTAAAACGAGGCCTCGGCTCACTGTAATAAGGATGAGAACTGACAAGCTGAATTTGGAGATTAATGGATTATCTGGGAAAGCACTGTCGCCGTGCCACAGCCAATGACCTTTTCAGATTGAAGGATGGCTCCATTTTAGCTCTCGGGGGGTGGAAAAACTTGGGACCAAACTCGCTTTCTTTTTCTTTTTTTCCCCCAGAGAACTCGAGATAAGAAGAACCTGCAAGCAAACAGACTAAAAGAGAGCTGGAGATTAAAGGCTAGCATTTTTAATACAGGTGAAGAGACTGAGGATGAGATGGGACGCCCGGTTCATCTCTAGGGTCAGGCCCCATATAGCTCCAAAGAGACCTTCCAAAAACATCGGTGGATCATCTGAGAACTTCTCAACGTGTCGAGTGTCGCTCACCTGATAACGGGATAAAATCGGAGTGATTGTGGAGGATCTGGAGTTGGTCAGTTGGAGCTAAGGCACTAACGGCTCAATAACGGCAATGGCGAAGTGTAACGTGAAGCGTAAAGTAAAAATCATCTCAGCGTTCAGACTCGGGGTTCGAATGAACAAAGTAATGAATGCACACGACTGGTTCCAGTTCTGCAGGTCTGTTCCAACCCCGAGACGACAAAACAACAGAAATTGAACAAACTACCATCATAAATGGTAGAAGGTCCAAATTTGGTTCCCTCGTATCCACGTCAGGGCCCATAGTGCTTCCGGGGGATATCCAGGCACATTCTTGGGATGCCAATCATTTGCTGGGCCCTGTAACTGGATCACTGGACCCTCATGCTACAAGCCCAGGTTAGAGTTCGAACCCAGGTCCTCGGCTTTCCAGCAGCTGGATAGTGATGGGAGTTTAAGAGTTCTGAGTCCAGCAGCTCCTATGGGTCAGTGGTACAGGCCAACTCCTGGAAGGCCTGGCGAAAATGGGGGCTACAAAACCTCACTCCTATGTCCAGTAAATTCCGGATGAGGCTCTGGACCTTCTGTCATGACCCTGATTGGGATAAACTGGGACGCTTTGCTTTGCTTTGGCTCTGCTTCGTCAAAGAATCATTATTGCCAGTCTAAGAATTGAACTACGTCTAAAGAGGAGAGCCTGGGACGGAGCAGTCTTCCTTTCACACAATCTTCGACAACACCTTGGCATCGTGTGAGAACCTGGAATACGGGTGGAGGGTGGAGATTCCTCCATATCTAAAACCAACTGGCACGGGGTGCCAAAACTTTATTCCATTAGGCTGCGTCTGTGAAGTCTTCCTCGAGTCTAATAAACCGAAGCCTTTTTCACAACAAAGAAACTGCCTCTGTTCCAGAAGAACACACATTTCCCTTTCATGTTATTCGGGTGTTTGATCTGCAAACTTCAAAGCTCCATGTGTGTTTTTTAATGTCGTCCCTTTTAAGTTTCAATCAAAGATCTAATTTGATTCGTTTCTGGGCAATCACTGGTAAGCAAAGGGTCAGTGTAATTAGATCAATCCCTTTGAGGCGATTGGAAACACTCACGCCCAGATTCTCAGGCTCGGGCAAAAGTTTTGGCACCCCTGCCCGGTGTTTACGTTTCGTTTAAGCTAAGCTATATCCACTGGAATACATTAACGCCTGTGGAGAATCTGTGGGATCATCTGATATTTCCAGAGACCTGGGATCATCATGCTATCTGTCCTGGGTTGCTCCGTTGTTCCTCGTTCCTGTTGCCATGCCCTTTTAAACTTTGGTGAGACGTACCTCCAGCCTTCCCTTCTTTGAACATGGGCAATCCCGACTGGGCAGTGCCCACGCAGCCTGGAGGCATCACCAGCATTTTTACAGTATTTTAAGTATTTCGACTTAGACGTAGCTTGGTAAAATAATCCCTCGGAGCCCAATCTTCCGAACGCTCCCACATTTAGGTATCCATTTTCACAACGGTGCGTCGTCTCAAATCAGCATTAGGATAAATATATGGTCTTAAAAGGCCAAATGGAGCAAGCCTAGGGCGACAGTGGCTAGGAAAAACTCCCCGAATGAAGAAGGAAGGAACCTTGGGAGGGAGGACCAAGACTCAGAAAGAGAGCCGTCCTCCATGGGTGTCATTAATATATGGAACATGGTGTTTCTTTTTTCTCACGAGCAAGTCATTGTCATGGCTTTCATTTGCTTCACATCTCGGGTTCCACTCCCTCCACTTCTTTTCTATTTGCTTGTCGCTGTTGCTTCTGGGCTTGAATTAATATTCACACATCCAATCTCACGTCCCCCATTGGGATTTGGGAACGCCAATACACCTTAATTACAATCAGCATCCCGGTGCCTGTTACAGGCATATTTGACATGTCCATTAAAGTTTAATTGTGTTTTGATTTTCACTGTTGGCAGAATAACCAGTAAAGCCTACATTAAATAAACTATTAGCATTCGCTCTTCACTTTTTAGGCGCGGTGGGAAAAATTCCTCAATAAGATCTTCTGACCGAACCTTCTCGTGTGGAAGGAGAAGGTCCTCACACTTGTGTCCAAACAGACGGACCGACAACGTATTAATGACCGCGGATTCAGAATGTCCCTGGTTCAGTTGGTACAGTGGGACAGTTTCTTGTCGTTTGGTCTGTGGGTGACATCACAACTAGGAGACTGCTCAAAGACTGTTCACGTGTTCTGGGTAATTCCGATGATCTAAAGATCTTTTTGGCGGGTTTGTACAGGATATTAAACTGTCAAAACGGCATGGGTGTGATCACGTGCTTAGAAAAACCCACTGCTAAACCATCTGAGGACCATCCGAATGCCTTGCAATCTGATCTGGGACTACATTTTCTAAGCCTATTCCGACTGGAAGCATGGTGGAGGGTACGTCACGGGCTGTGGCTGCATCAGGGTCATGCATCAGTGATGAATAATCAGACACCCATGAGGGATCCAATCCATGACCTGAAGCTGAAGAGAAGAAAAAAAAAAAAAAAAAGAAAACACAAGAAAAGCCGAAGCACAACGAGTTGAACGGAATATCCGGATTCTGAAACGGTCTAGCCAAGGTCCGGACCCTAACCCGATTGAGATGTTCTGAGTTCACAAGACGTTTCACCGTCCGTAGTTTTTCAGCCGGGGCCAAAAGGATTACAAAGCAGATCGTGATGATATCCCATTTTATGAGTAATTAATGCCGAAATCCCACCGGGTTTCTCCACGAGCTCCCTGAGCACCGAGCTCTCATTAATGTTGCCTTGTGCAGATCTGGCGCTGTAACTCTGCTCCTGTCAAGGACGTAATGAGAAGCTGAAACAGCCACCCGGACTGCTGACTTGTGCAGCATTAATATGTCAGGAGACTCGCTTTTCTACGTCTGATATTGTTTTTTTCCCCCCTTTCGTCGTTACCGTGCGTTTTTCCCGGCCTCGGAGAACAGATTGCACTCTCGTCTGGCTTGCAGTCACAAGGTCATCTCATGTGTAAATGGGGTTTCATCGTTGAACTAGGACGCTTCTCGTGAAACGCCTCTCCAAACACGTCCGGCACGACCTTGCCCTAAAGACAGCATCCGTCTGGTCCAGCAAGGATTCCATCGGACGCTTGAGGCTGCTCCAGTCCGATTCCTGTTCCAATAAACAGGGCCAAGTTTCCGAACGGAGGTTCCGACTGAGGTGAAGGACAGTCAACAGTTCTAGGGACTCATTTGGGAGGAATTACCCAACCATGGAGCTCCTCTGAGAACTACGTTTGTTTTGGTGCCAGTAGGAATGTTGTTTGGCTTTTTTTTCGGTTCAGGAAAGCCTAGTGTCGGCTTCACCGCTTGTCTGTGTTTTGCCTGTTTGCCTGTTGTTTACACGGCTACCGGGGTACAAGTAATTAATCATGCACATATATTTGCACCTACAAAGGGGGCACTGTGGAAAAATTTTGGGTTAAAGTGAAGCCCCAGTCCTTTTCTGAAAGCAAAGACAGTTTGAGACACACAAGGCTATGTTGGCTCCAGAGAACGATCATTACTCCGTCCCGGCTCTGACAGAATTGCACTGCCTCCTCACAGGCAAAAACTCTACCACATTTGCATTGGCGCTACCATGGTTTCCGGAGAGCCATGTGCACTGAACGTTTGACTGAAAGGAGCCCGAAGTCATCCCTAATCATTTTTTCCCCCTTTTTGCTTTACGCACCGGCATGCAAAGAGGTTCCGCTGGCGACAAGGGGGGGAAGGAATTTCGCGCGGAGACGTGGCCTGATGAATGACTAAGCTTTTAAGATTTGTGCCATCTGACTGACATCCATCTCCCTTTTGATTTAATAGGATGCACTTATTCCCAAGGATCCCAAGGGACACCTGTAAATTCAGCAGCCGACTCACGGACAGACGAGATGTAGGAATCAGCTTTCCACGAATGCTAATTTGCATCCAGTTGAACACACAGCTGTACAGGTCTTGTTGGAGTGGGGTCTCCGTCTGTTGTGTCTGGAGTCAAACCTAAAAGTTCACCGATGGAGTCAACGAGGTTTTATGAATGATATATTCTGTGAAACTGGGTTGTTATTTTCACCACCAAACTGTAGCAGAACCAAATACGAATGTGCCCAGTGGAGTTTAAACTGGCTGCACACAACCAAGAGGGAATGAGCCCCGTTAAAGAGGCACAGATTTCCAGAACAGGCAAGGCAATATCACATTTTAGGCATTCAAAAAGGAAGGAAGTCACGGCAGTCATATGACCGGCGCTCGGCACGTCTAGGTATCGTTGAGACCTTGGTCGTTTTCATCATGGATGGTAGGTCAATACTAGACAGGCCTGGGCCATTTGTAGCTTTATTAGGGAAGGAAGCAGTGGACAAAATGGTCCAGTCCTGTTGATATTGGTCATTCAAAACTGCAGCAAGGTTTCTGGAAATGCCAAAGGTCTGTTGCAGGGCTTTAGGGAAATGACAGGTGTCTAAAGAGCAAAGCAGAGAGCCATCGAAGGTCATGCCTTCACCACGTACCTGCAGGGCGGAGAGGGATATGAAAAGGACCCAGCACTGAACCTTGTGGGATCTCAGCAGAGTAAATCAGAGATAATAATTATTTAATGCAGCCAGGCGTCGAGTAAAAGTAACTTTAGGTCTAAGATGCAGGGAATGTTTGCAAAATAGAGCTAAATGATTAAGCCCTCTCCGGGAAAAGGTTAATTTCCGCTTCCCTTTGAGCATGTTGAAATGTTAATGTTGTGGAACGCAGTTTGCCGACTATCTAACCTAATTAAGGAAAAATAAAACAGGACGCATTCGCGCCGCCGCCTCCTCGCCGAGTCGCCCCATGGCTGCGCGTCGAGATTGAACCACGTTAAAATGCAAATTGCGACGCGCTTTCATTTTTCTTACATCACGCCCGCTGATTAGAATCTCACTGCTAAAACATAAGCCTGGCTTCTTCTAGCATGGCGTCTTGTTAAACTTTATGCTGGCCGCCATTAAACTTCTTTATGTGTGCCATTAAACTTTTCCCTGTAATTACCAGGTGGTGAAATATCGAGCCTATTAAAAGGCCACTGAGGATGCAGGAACGATTCAGTGGGAATCATGAGGAAGAACCGACTCCACACCGAGACCGAAATCCTTCCGTTGTGGCGGTTTCATTTCGGATTGCGTTTCATTTTTTCCCTGGTTAAACAGCTAAAGCTTCAGGGATCTGCCGGGCGTCCCATTAGATAGTTCTGGGGCCAAATGTTCAAAGTAAGATCCAGTCTAAGCATTCTTTATCCGTGACCAAACGCTGGAGTTCCACTACCAAAGAAGTCCCAACCAATCTCAACACGGACAGAGACAAAACAGCCCACCTCCTAAACCCCCAGGGCTGTACAGTAAACAGTATGGTGCAAAAGTCTAAGGCCACCATTGGACTGTTCAAGAAATGTCTATTTCTATCTCAGTCTCTTCATTAGGGTATTCATTAAAAAACAAAAAAACCCGACCCAGCTTCTCTAGGCTACAGAAACAGTATTTTAGTGTGATATCCCCCTTAGCCATGTTGACCCTTCCACAGTCCGAAGAAGATCTGGTCTTGCTTTTTGGATTGAATTTTGAAAGAACAGAAGCCAGGAAACTACCAAGATATACTAAAGATATACAAAAGCTAGAAGATCAGTGGAAACGAGGACTATGTGACGAATCCAAGCTTGAATTCAGTTTTTCGGTTCAATCGTTGGCAATATATCATATGTGGTAAAGCAACAGCTGTACTGGTGGCCTAAGACTTTTGCACATGGTGCAAACAAAAGAAACAAATGAAAAAAAAACAAGCAAACAAATAAAAACAGTTCTGGTTCCGGTAATTCCAGGAACGGAAAGATGAAGGGTGCCGTAACGACACCCCCACCACACACACACACGCACACGCACACACACACGCACACACACACACCACCCAAAAAATGTACTTTTAGTCTTTTTCAGAAGTAGAAAACGTCTCCTACTAGCAAAGGCTTTAGTTCCACTAATAAACATTTGTTCTTTCAAACGGCCCTGTAGTTTCGGTACCAAAATGTGCCAAATATTTCAGTTACTCTAAAACTTAGTTCTGGATTACATTCCCAAATATGGAGTTCTAGCCTTTTCCAGTTCCAAGTACAAACCCCAAAACCTTCTCCTTCCCCCTGGCAAAGACACCAGTTCCACCAAAGGTTCCTGTTTAAGCACCAGCAATAAAGGCTACGGTTCTGTTCCAAAAGGTCCAAGTCTCAGTAACAAAACTTCTGTTCCTAGAACTCTTGTCCCTTGTCCCTGTTCCTAGAACCAAATGCACCAGTTCCAGCCGTAAAGTCTGCAGTCCCTTAATCCAGACACCGGTTCCTTTTAATCCATTCAATCATCGGTTCTTACCGGTTATTTAGGATTTCTTTCATGTAACCTTAGGCAGGTTTTAAGGCGTCTGACTGGTGAAGTTGAACTCAACGCGTGCATCTAACAGGTTGCAAACTAGGTGCTCGAAACAGCGCCGCCTAGCCGTTGGACAGGAGCGTTTAGACGAATTGATTTTACGGTTCTAACCCCGGTTTGTCCACGGACCCCTAAATGAATGCATATGAATAATTAACAGATAAATAAACACTAATTAATGGTTGCACGGTTCCGACGCCAGTGCCTGCACATTTCCCCTGTTCAGCTCATCAGCACGTCTCGAGGTCCTTCCTGAGCTGACTCAGTGCTTCTCGGTCCTGGAGCTCCCTTGCAGTGCACTTTTAATGTTTTCCGGCTCTAAAAGGCCTGACTCGACATGCCAGCTGATTAGCAGCAGCTTTATAAAGTCTAATGGAAGTAAAACGGGCAGTGTGTGCCGACAGGCGAGGCTCCCCAGAGCGTGATGCTTTATGGCACCATACGGTACGTTATAGCGTAGGATAAACTACGGATTACCACGCATACACACCTAATAACGGATGGGGACAAGGGACATGTGTTATACACCGAAACATCTGGGTTATAGTCAGTAATCGTATGTGGGCAATGTGCCTAAACAATAACAACAACACCATTAATGATAATAACAGGGTGGTGCGAGTGGTTAATGCTGTCCCCTCACAACTCCCTGATTCAGTACCGGCCCAGACTCGTTCCATAGGCATGCAATAGGTCAAATGGTGTCTCTAAAGTCCCAGAACGAGTCTTTGTTTATGTGTGTGTGTGTGTGTGTGTGTGTGTGTGTGTGTGTGTCTGTGTGAGATGCAAACAGTCCTGGTGTTTTAGGACCAGGGTGCCTGCAACCCTAAACTGGATTGCATGAGTGAGAAAATAAATAAATGTATGAATGAATGAATGATAATAATAATAATAATACAGTAACAATAATGCTACTCTTACTACTACTAACATTATTAAATTATTATATTATATTATATTATTATAAACAAATTATTATAACAATTAATTTAGCAACATATTAAAAAAATAATTTTATAATTTTTTATTATTTTTAATTATGTCTTGGCTAGGAAACAAAAGACTGCTAAGAGGTGCTTACAAATCAAATAAAAGTAAAGGCATGTTATTTATTGAATCGTTTGATTAAATTAAATTGATTAAATCTAGTTTTTCTATTTCGTTAAATGAATCGTATTTACCAGCAGTGACAGACAAATTATTATATGAATTAAAAAATACACAGCAATGGTTTTTGACCTTTAATATTTTATTGTTATTATTATTGTCATAATATTAAAACATGATATATTATTATTAATTAACCAATTCGTACATTTGATTTATGTTATTTATTCACTGTTATTATTGTTGTTGATGTTTTTATTAGTATGCTATTATTGTTTTATTATTATGATTATATTAGTATTGTCGCTGATTTTGTTATTATTTTTTTATGATTGCTGTTTTTAATTATTGTTGTTGTTGGTGTAAGTTTTTATTATTACAATGTTGTTATTTTTTTATTGTTGCTGTTTTTTTATTGTTATTATTATTGTTGTTGTTAATTTTTATGATTATTATGTTATTATTTTTTTATTATTATTGTTGTTGTTGTTGTTTTTATTATTATTATTATTATTATTATTATGTTATTCGTTTTTATTATTGCTGTTGCTTTATAATAATAATTATTATTGTTAATGTTATTTTTGTTGTTTCTGTTCTTTTAAGGCTTAATCGTTTATTTTAAAGCTTACAGAAAAACAGTGTTGGAGTGGCACCTGAAACAAAATCTCGTGACTCTCTCCCTCTCGGTTTGAACGGGAGCGCGCAGTGGCTGTGTGTGTGTGTGTGTGTGTGTGTGTGTGTGTGTGTGTGTGTGTGTGTGTGTGTGTGTGCAACTGTGCAGAGGGAACGGGAGCGCGCCTGGCTGGGAGAGCAGTGTCGATAAGCGCGAGAGCTTTAAAATCCAGCTTACAGCCTGAGAGAGGAGGCAGGAGAGCGTGCTGCGCGCTCAGCGGCTCGGTTGGATTTTGGACTGGACCGTGACCGGAACGAACAAACGACCGTGTCGCCTCGTGCTCTGTGGTCTGCTCTGAACCTGACAAAGTGTTTAGTGGGGCCCGTGGATGGGGCCCGCGCGCCAACGCGCTCCGCTCCGCCAAGCGGGCCGATGGTAGCGCGCGACCGCGCCGCACGGGACCATGGTGGAGAGGAGCGGCAAGTTCCTGTTCGCCGTCGTTGGCTCGGCGCTCTTCATGCTCATCCTGTATCAGTATGCGGCACCGGGCGCCGTGACAGCAAACTTTGGCTCTCCTCGCGCCTATGCGCCCGAGGAGGACGACGCCGACACGTTCCCTACTCCAGACCCACACTACGTTAAGAAGTACTACTTCCCCGCGCGCGACCTGGAGCGCGCCGTGGACTTCCAGATCAAAGGCGACGACGTGCTGGTGTTCCTGCACATCCAGAAGACCGGAGGCACCACCTTCGGCCGGCACCTGGTGCAAAACGTGCAGCTCGAGCTGCCCTGCGACTGCCGGCCCGGCCAGAAGAAGTGCACGTGCTATCGTCCGAACAGGAAGGAGACCTGGCTTTTCTCGCGCTTCTCCACGGGCTGGAGCTGCGGACTGCACGCTGACTGGACCGAGCTTACCAACTGCGTGCCGGGAGTCCTCAACAAGAAGGAGAGCAAAATGAAGATGCAAAGGTGAGACGCGTTGCGTGACAGCCGCTCAGCTGTTGCTCTTAGTGACGGACCGTCACTGACCAGACCAGTGTGTGTGTGTGTGCGCGCGTGCGTGTGTGTGTAAATAGAAACGCAGTAGACTGAAACCTATACCTAGAGATAGGCAGACACTCGATTTTATTTTACTGTGTCACATAAAAACATAAAAGCAGCAACTTTTCTCCGTGAGACCTTTTAAAAAACGAGGTTTGACATTAAGCCAAAACATCACCTACGGCTACTGGTATTTGTTACCGAACTGGGACGCCGCTTCAATAACAGATTGTATTTGAGACAGTTCCAGTTCGATCCCTTGACGTGTTTTACACAGCGATCGCATGCGTGTTTGACAGGGGCCGTCACAAATCACAACAGGATACTGGGAAGTATTATTAAGTACCAGAGTATTTGGACTTGGTCGTGACGCCTGGTAGCTTTAATGGAGCAAACGGATTTGATTACCTAGAGGGGGCACGACGAGAACGTGCCCACCTCCGCTCAGACGTTAGACAGACCCATTTGGTTTGTGGACGTATCTTCAGACAGGTAAGAAATGAAGAGTAAGACTGGTTCGTCATGGGTCAGCCCATGATGGGTGGGATGGGCGTGCTGGTGGGAAATACAGGTTAGTGGTCTGGTTTTTCACTGTGGATGGTTTGTCTTGCGCTTGCTTCCAAATAGAAACGTTCCTTTATTCTCCCGAATGATGGAGCAGCCGCTGTGACTCATCACGCCACCTCACTTATTTAGGTTCCCGGGAGCTGGAAATGGGGCGCAACCAATTAAACCTCACCAGTCGTCCATTAGGAAGCTGTTCTCTGCTCGTGAAGGCAATACTTTCCGGTCAGAGGCTTGACCTGGAGCCAAAATAAGGAAAATCCAGACCGATTGCCCCAGGTGATTCCATTAATAGAAACTCTAGAACCTTTCTCGTCCTTCGCCGAGACCACCGAAAGCTATACTGCTTTCCCTTCATGGACATGTTTAGACGATGATGGGGGAACATTCGAAGACGTTGGTCTGACTCCACCACAGGTGTGTGATTGGGTTGAGGTTTTGTGATGTCGCTTAATGGTGTCATTTAATGACCGTCCACCCGCCTGCTCTCTACCCTGTGCAGGGTTGGGCTGCTGTCTGGTCACAGACTCCAGTGAGAGCATGATGGTGTCACCACGTATTCAACTGAGCCCATTCATTGATGAGCCAGAATTTCACTGGGGAGTTCTGGAAAATCGGCCAGGATTTACCAAAACTGCTGGGTTTCACCGTAGCCAGTCCTTCGTGGTCTCATAACGATTTACACGGTAGCAACTTAGCATTGGTGTCTGATTGGTGTGAGATGCGGTGAAAAGTTTCTGTTCCACCAAACCAATTCATTAAGCCCTTCGACGCTGTGAACGGAACAGTATAGGGAATGGTCACCAGAATAGAAATATTCCCACATAGTGAACAAGTTATCTTCACAAAAACACTCTAGAACTTCTTCTAGAGTTGAACAGAGTTCATTTTCTCAATTTCAGGTCTTCCTATGGATCTTTCTTCCTTCATATAATTGTCTGAGGGGCTTGGGATTTGGCCAGTCCAATTGTTTTCCACCAGTTATTCCTCGGAAACTCTGTTTATGAGGTCATCGCTTCCTGTCAGACTCCCGCGCGTACCTGTAGATGTTTTCATGCAGTGGTCAGGGGACCAGAATGTAGGGCGGCTGGACCATTTGTGGTTCCATCAACACGCTCATAGCGTAACAGAGCCACCAGAATATGTTAGTTCTTCTGGGGGTTCCTACACAGAAATCACGGGAATGACTTCAGAACCTCCTCCATCTCCCGTTGAGAGCATTGTCGCCACGGAAATCAGGTTGTGACCTATTTCATTTCACCCTTTCATTCTTTGTGAGTGGCCTGTGTACGAGGTACGATGTTCCATCTTGTTGGTCGGCTGATCTGTTGGGACTTTCGGACCCTAATAGTTCCATGAAACCTTCAGGGGTTTCCACACAGGAAGCAGAGAACCCACCAATAGCCGGTCGTTTTTTGGCCTTTCAATGGTTCCGCTAACTGGCAGACCAGGTCGAAGTGTTGTGAAATGTCGACTGGGCTGCAGCCAGTAACTGCAGAACATAGAACTCTGTTCTATATTTGCTTCTGTTTTTGAAACGCAGCTTTGCCATAAAAATACTTGACGAGTCAACTCTGGTGAGAATCCGGCGTGTGCACTTTTCCTGCTTATATGTGTGCTTTTTTTTTGGGTCGTGCGAGTCGGGTGAACGCAAACGAGGCAAAAAAATCCCGCGTGATGAATGAACGCATTCAGGGTTTCTTAGGCGTAGAGCTGGACACAAACAAACACTGGAAGTGGAAAGTCAACACTTGTAGTTTGCGCATTTTCTCCGCGTGCGGCCCGGTGGCCAGTCCCGCTGTAGGAACCCCTACGAATGGGACTGAGCTTACTTTGTATGGAGGATCCGCTCGGGGGATTTGCAGTGTCTCTGATGTGCACTAAAGGGTGGAAAATTACTGCGTAGTAAAGCGGCTCGCCTTGTAAATACCGGCCGTATTCATGAGACCTTGAGCGAGCTGGACGCTCAAACTGGACGCTTCGGGGTTTCATAGACGATCAGTTATGGAAGGTTTCATAGTAAAAGAGATGCCCAAAAACAGAGGACCGAGGACTTGTTACAGAACTGCTTAGGTTAGGACTCCTTATTCATCACCTTCCTTGGCATGGATTAAGCACATCCCAAAGACTTTCAACTGGGCTGGGGTCTATGAAAATGATTCCTCATGCTTCGGGACCCACAATTTGAGCCCCATAAACCTTGACACTGACGTCCTGGTCCAGTGGTCCTTTCAGATGTCCTGGTCCAGGGGTCCTTTCAGATATTCTGGTCCAGGGGTCCTTTCAGATGTCCTAGTCCAGGGGTCCTTTCAGATATTCTGGTCCAGGGGTCCTTTCAGATATTCTGGTCCAGGGGTCCTTTCAGATATCCTGGTCCAGGGGTCCTTTCAGATATCCTGGTCCAGTGGTCCTTTCAGATATCCTGGTCCAGGGGTCGTTTTAGATGTCCTGGTCCAGGGCTCCTTTCAGATATCCTGGTCCAGTGGTCCTTTCAGATATCCTGGTCCAGGGCTCCTTTCAGATATCCTGGTCCAGGGCTCCTTTCAGATATCCTGGTCCAGGGGTCCTTTCAGATGTCCTGGTCCAGTGGTCCTTTCAGATATCCTGGTCCAGTGGTCCCTTCAGATGTCCTGCTCTAGTGGGCACTATGCATGATGTGTATTGCTTCCTGTGCTTCTCTTCTCACCCTGATGCACCCATCACTCTGGAATAGGGCCAGCCTGGACTCATCAGACCACACGACCTTTTTCCATGGTCCTATTTTTATGATCCGTTGCCTCAAGTGGTTTTCTTACGGCCACATGTAGTGCCAAATAGGGTTAAGCGCGCTGTGCCAACTAAAACCTGTTAATCGCAGGAGTAATTATCCAATCAAGTTCTCTTAAGTGTCCAGTAGTCCTCCCACCAAATCTGGACCAGTACCCGCGAGCCTTCGCGCGAGTCCTTGAATGAACGGTGGTGTAAAGCGGACCGGCTTTTCACGGGTTTGTCAGCGGGCTTTTATACCGCTATCAAAGTCCAGGCGCCGAATCTTAATTTAGCACCCCGTCCATATGTTACAGCGCCGGCGGGAGCACGCAGTCGGGTGTTACGTCTGATCTGCGCAGCCGTCTCATCTCGTCTATTTAAGGACGTTGCAGCAGATTTTCCAGTCTCGGGACGATAAGCCGGCACAGAAAAAAGACAGCGGCTGCCATTCTTTTTCATGTTCCCAAGCTCGGCCTGATGTCGCCTTCCTTTCAGGTGTCGTCGTCAAATCACAAACGCGAGGTAATGCGACACGCATATGGTAGTTTCTGTGGGTGGTCTGCAACACGGCGCGGAACTGCACCAAGAGCTCGATGCAGTGATCTACGGAGGGTGATATGATGCACGTGGGAACTAACTCCCGGAAGCATGCTAACAGCGGCAAAGCAAGCGACGGTTGAAGGCCTTCGGAAAACGGGAGCCATAAAAACGCACGGGGGTTGACAGTTTCCCCAGCCTTTTGTCTTAGGGCAGCAAATTCCGACGTGGTGCTAAGCCTCAAACACGTCCAGGCTAGACCCGGAACGTTCTGTAACGACCTTGTAAGTGTTCGTTGGAAAGCATTGCTCGTTGTCTCTCGTTGACCTGCTTTTGACATCCAGAGGCAAGTTTTTTTTGGGGGGCGTTTCTTACTTTGCCCAGGCGAAAGAGAAGAGTTAAAAGATGCACCGTGAGCGCCGCTGATATTCAAGAGCTCTCCAAAAGTGCTTGATTTGGTTGAAGAGGGCCATGGCCTCAGCTGAGGGGGAATTAGGAGAATTAGGAGAATTAGGAGAAATGACTCCCCCATGGTGTCTGAATGGCGTGGGTCATCGACTCTTACCCCTCCCTCAAGGGCTTGTTCGATTTGAAAAGACATTTCCATAATGAAGTTGCATTTGTGACCCAATTGTCTCGTGACCCAGCTCCAACTCTTCTATAGTCTTGATTGGTTTAGTTCCTGCCATCAAGTGTGCAGTGGCTTTGCAGTGATGGCATGTGGGGTTGGGCGGTATGGCGGTTTGAATGATTCCAAAGGATCCGGCCTCCATGATCTGAGGCCTTATCCAGGGCGTCTTACAATTCATACCATCTTACAGTCCAAGCAATGGTGGGTTAAGGGCCTCGCTCAGGGACCCAACTGTGGCAGCTTGCCAGAGGTGGGATTTGAATCCTGGACCTTCTGGTCTGTAGTCCAGTGCCTTAACCGCTAGGCCACGACAGTCCCAGTTAACAGGGACACTGTGAAACATCATGACACTTTGTAAACTTGCACCGAAAAGGCTGACATGGCATCCCAAGGTGTTTTACCCACCAGACAGATGCAGTCAGACTACACTTTTGGTTTAGTACCCCGGCATGGGCAGGACCTTGGAAGTATCTGGCAGAGCACCAACACAGGAGCTGGTGGAACAAGAAAGCCGTTCAGCTACCCAAAAAGAAAGTGCCCCAAATAGTACTGTGAAAGTCAGATTGAACATGGACGCGACAGCTAGAAACCTCACCGAATACAACCATAATAACGGCGACGTATCATGGACGCCACTAAAAAACCACGCCTGTTTGGATGTTTCGAAAGACGAAGCGCCCGAATCCAAAATGCTCGAACGCTCTTCGTTGCTTTTCTCTGGATTCATGGTACTTGAGGCGCACGTTTGTGTTTTTACGGTTTTGTTGGGAGGTGCAACGTCGGGAACTAGAATTGTGATCCCGCCTAAAGATCCAGACGTGACGTTATTGGCAGATGATTCCAAGCTGTCTGAAACTGCCACGAAAATCAGTTTATCGAAGCTTGAGACCAATTGATTAAGTGGAATCAGTGGAATAACAGCCTGCCGCCACACAGGCCCAGGAACGATGCTGTCCTTGAGGTCTTGAGATTTGGAATATGCAGATACGTTGACCTTGCTGGACGGAGTGACCCGACGTCCTTCTTGGGACCCATTTTTCCGAACACACACACACACACACACACACACCTCAGATTCCTGCCAGCAACTGGAGGCGCACAAACTGTAGGCAACAAACGACAGTGCAGCTCGTCCAGGGAGCATCGAGTGTCAAGACAGACTACAAGGCCGGGATTGGCTCAGCCGTCTTTGACATCATCACACCTGGCTGCTCTGGTAATACGTAAAATAAATAGTCCGTGGTTAAAACACGGTCTGTTGAGCAGAAAGGTTGAGGTTTTCGAATCTCTTGCCGCTTTCTAGTTTGTTTTTCCGAGTTCAGAAGGGCACCATATGGCCTGGCTCGCTCTGCCAGTCTCCCGCTGCCAGCCACCCAGCTGATCTGTTCTCCGTCAGCCAGACCTTCATAACACGGCGATTGTTGAAGCTGAAGCTCAGCCTCAGCGGGACAAAGCCTAGCGCTGGTGTGTTAATCCCGTCAGATCAGCATGGATTATACACAGCCCTATCCAAAGCCTGTTATACCCTCATTCAGATCTGACGCCCATCCATCCATCCATCCATCCATCCATCCATTCAGCTGTCTGTCTGTCCGTTGCTTGGTCCTTGCTTTTTGCTAACCGCATTGTCATGCGTGTATGTTGTGCCCGGGCCAGCTGGAAGCCTCTGGGTTTTTGGGCTACCACAGTGTGCCACCCACAGTAACAGTAACAGTAACAGTAACAGTCAGTCCTCCATGATCAACTGAATCACCCTCTCTATCAGACCCGTCGTTTTTGATGGCGCCTGCGCTCGTACATCCCTTCGTTTATTTGGGCTCCTGGGAAGATCATTTTCCCAGCAAGTGTGTAATTTACATTTTAATAAACGTGTAGGCTGTGCGATAGCGATCGGATGCAAACCGTATCCTCACAAACTCAGAGCACTTCAGATCAGACAAGGCATTGATTGCACAGCACCCCCTGCCACGTTTGGCACTTCCATGAAAAGGGCCCGGACCCCAGGCTGGGCACCCAGGGTTTGTACCATGCTACATGTTGCAGTGGTTAAGACTCTGGGCCGGAAGGTACTTGAACTTTCAACTGCTCTGCTCAGTTTGTAAGGCTTTTCCGAAGTCGAGAACTGGTGGACATTGTCGTTTAGACCTGCTCGGCTTAGCGAACGGTGTTTTGGTTCCCCAACGTCAGACCCTTACCCAAAATTGGAGGGAACCAACTGGGAACAGTTAAAGATGTAGTCAAAATGTAGTCAATTGAACCAAAAGCACTGTATAAAGCTTGGACCCGGATGACGACTATTTTCTGCTCTGTGTGTTCTGTTTGTGCTTCACTGGAGTTCATTCGTTGATTTCTTAAACACAAACAGGTTTGTGCGCCGATTCCCCCCCCTTCCAGCCATTGCAGTGCCAGGTAAAAGCCCTTCAGTGATTGCTTCACATTGATTTCCCGCACCGAGGACAAATTGCCATCCATCCTCTGATTAGCAAACATATTTATAATTCATAATTAGGGTCTCTCTGGGAGCTGGATCTTGGCCGAAGTTTAATTAGGAACGCCTCGGCTCCTCCGCTCGCTCGCGCCTCTCCTAACCTGGACCAACTGAGCTCAGGTCCCAGCATGCAGGGCCTCGCTATTTCGGGATTTATTTGACGTGTTATTTGTCCTGTGTGCCCGTTGCTTAAAATGAGTGAGTTGGGGACTTAATCGGGGGGCCCGAAAAACCCCTAAAGGTTGCAAATCCGACATATTGTTAATACCGTCTGGGAAATCTAGGGGTATTGAAGGCTTTCTGACTGGCCGTCCTGCCTGCCTGCTACGTATGAAGGTTATTTTGGTGTTTACCAAAAACTGTGTGGAAATAAGAGCACGACTTCGAGGAACCCGGTCCAAACAGGGAAGCCCCTCATCATGGGTGAGAAACGTACAAGATCAGTAATCGGTAATCCGTAGAATAACGGTCTGCCGTTGTGTAATATAATCGATTCATGTGTTTAAATTAGGGCTGTCAGAGTTCGCACAGTAATATCTGAAGCATTTTAGTCGCTTGAGACTGTGTCGCTTGTGGGCTGCATCCAAAAGAGTCGCCTGTTCAAGGTTCCAGACTGGCTCCGCGTTGCTCCAGCAGCTTAATCATGCATTAAAGTCGGTCCGGGCTGTCCATTAAAGAAGCTGTGGTTCTGGCGTGATACGAGCCTCGCGGACTGAAATTCCCGAATGCAAATCTGCTGGCTTTTTCACTTGCGGAACGTTTGCATTTCCTCCGCGCGCTCGTAGTTTCCACTCCAGTGGCCGTGCCGAGCTATTTTCAGAAACCAAGCCCCCTCCCTCTCTTTAGGGTCAAACAGGAGCAAGTAAGAAATGCAATGAATTACGAGTAATGCGCTCCAAATGATGTGATTAAACAGTTGAATCGCCTGACAAGTCGAATCGAAATAGTAAACGATATGACGTAGACGTAGAAGAATGGGTATGGACACAAGAGCTTGGACGTTCCAATGAAATGGCCTGCTTGACATTTTCTCAAAAAAACAAACAAACAGCATTTGGATACGTCTCTAGCTCCTTTAATAGTTTTTTTTTATATAGATTTCTCGATTTATTTTCTTAATCGTACGGACATCAGTGTGCTGGGTGACATGATCGCCAAATGAATATCAGGATTAATCGAACACGATTAATGAACGGTTCCTTTTGTTTTGGGTTTGTTTTGTTGTTGTTTTGAGTTTAGCCCTCATTCCGCACTGGCAAGGTTAGCACTGGCAAAACGATTAAAAACAGAATATTTTTTTCGAATGAAGACTGTGGGATTGTGGTTGTCCGGCGGTTAAGGTACTGGACTCTAGACCAGAAGGTCCAGGATTCAGACCCCACCTCTGGCAAGCTGGGTCCCTGAGCAAGACCCTTAACCCACAACTGCTTGGATTGTAAGACTGCATCAGTTGTAAGTCGCTCTAAAATGTAAATGATTTTAAAATCGTACAGAAACACACACAGTTGCGGCGTCGGTTATTTCTCGAGTCTTTCTCGTATTGCGAGCGCACCGCGTTTGTAAGCAGGGATAAGAGCCTCCGAAGAAAAGTGTGAACAGAGTAAAAAAGGCAAAGAGGGAATAATCGACAAGGGCAAGATCGCATTGGATTGCACGTTAGACGGAGGGACGTTCCTTAGGAAACGTTGTCACGTTGGCGCGTTGTTAAAGGCACCTGAGAGTGCTCTTCCGTGAGAAATTCTTACCACGTCTCCGTCAGAGTCACTCTCCTCACCCCGGGCTGACCCACTTTCATGCGCATCGTTGGAATTTCAGGGGTGAATCATTCTTTTGCGGAAAAATCCACAACAATGCGGGAGAGACGGCTAATAACAAAAGGCTGAGAGGCCCCACTTCACGCTGAGAGATGGCGGACTCAAAGGGCACGTCCTGACTGGAGAATGGCCTCAGTTTTAGTGCCTCTCCACGGCGCGTTATATCATTCGGTGAGGAATCATTGGCAGCTTTGCACAGTGTATGAAAGAGCAAACGAAATGCTTTTCCTAATGGCTTTTATGAGGTGATTCCTCTTGCAGAATACAAAGCCTCTGGGAAAGTTCTGGACCTGCTGCCCCCGAGAGCATATTTCAAACCCTGACTGTGATATTGTTGGGCGAAATTGGCTAACTGGGGTAGAAAGATCGGCCAGATATCGGTTTAGACGTTAGGCAGCTTCGGTTGCCTGCATTCCGCGCCAGTCGCTGCAGGGCCGTGGTGGCCTAGTGGAGTACGGATCAGAAGGTCCATGCTGGGTCACGGCTGGGTCCCCTGATCAAGACCCTTAACCCACAGTTGCTTGGATTGTAAGACTGTGTATGAATTGTCGCTCTGGATAAGGGAGTCTCCTAAATAACATAAACGCAAACGCGAATCTGGCACCATCTGGGAAAGGCTTGGCACGATGTTTTAGGACTTCACTTGGTACCGTTAAAGGTCACGGTCAAGACACGGCTGGTCGGAAAAGTAGCACAAACGAGGTGAACGTACTCTTGAGACTACTGCTTGTCAACAAAGATAAAATGTTAAAAACATTTAGAGATTTGACTGGAACTCAAACTAACAAACGCCTGGGTGTTCCTTATTTGGTAATCCGACCCCCCGTCCCGATGCAGCCCCATCACAAGTCCCAAGGGAAATGAGTGGGAATATCTGTTCCAAGAAGCAAACTATCATCTGCTCTTGAGGGCAACTGCAGCTTTTTGGACGTTTCCAAGACCCTAAAGGTACAGCGAATCCCGATTTCACTAACAGCTCGAGCCGAATTGGTCGTATTTTAAAACGACAGGTGATGTTTATCCACATTGGAAAAAGAAACCCACCCACCGGAAAAGGCTATCCCATACGAAATTATGCTCCATTATTGCTAATTATTTGCTGTTGAGATTATTAATAGCTTAACCGTGCGAAGTTTTGGGGTTATCCCGTTTCTGTCGGCGCGTGGTACGCCGGACATCACCGCCGTCTCGGCATTGCGAATGGAAACGCAATCTGTGAAGGTTCACGTTGGATCCGAAGGCAATTTAGAACCCAGTAGTGGGCTGGATGACCCATGACCATTTTTCTCTGCGAGCTTCTCTGTGGGTTTTTACAATTTTAGGGATCTACCTGAGTAAATATATTTCATTAACATGTCCTGGTGAGGTTCAAGTCCCGGGTGACGTTCACTAAAGCTTCTCATAGTTATGTTTGTGTAGTGAAAAGCTGGTCTACAGGGAGACCAGACACGAGTCTGATAGTCTGGGGTTTCGGAAAATTGGGTCCCAGTGATCAGACTTTAGGATATCAGGAGAACATTGGGTCATCCAGTGCCATGAATTCTATTATATTCTTACTTCTGCTTTCAGAGATTGTGGCCACAGTTGGCGTCGGTGTGCCTGCAGGCAATTTCGTTTTTTTTTTTTTTTTCTCCTTTAGTTTGCACTACCTGTTTGTGCAAAGAAATCATTACAGCTAAGAGCAGGCTGTTATCTGAAGGAGTCGCTCGCTGGGAGGTGATCCTTAAGATCGTAAATTATACCGAATAATCGCAAGTTTCTTGTTTTCTTTCCAAGTCGAGGGATGGATGAAATGAATAACTTCTCCGTCTCGGTCTCCCCAAAATGACAGCGTAAAGAAGTTGAAATCCACAGAGCCCCCCCTCAGTGTCCAGGGATGGCCCTTTGTTTCCGTCGACGCGATCGCGCTGTCACCCGTAGCCACACTGCTGGCAGGCTTGTGCTGGATTATCTCCTGATAGGAGACTTGATGGGTTGAAGGGAGGGAGGAGAAAACACCAGTCCATGATTTATTGCCTCTGCAGAGCAGAGTGGAGGGGAGGGGAGGGGACTGAGAAAAGATTTTCGCCGCTCGAAGTAAACAGGGCAAACATATTTCGAGTTTCGCAGGGTCAGGAAGAGAAGGAGGGGCACAACTGATCGGTCCCTCTGGGGTATTTTTCAGTCGCGTCTTTCTGCCCCGCCGTAATGCACGTTCAGCTCACCACCCATTTCCCCCTCTTTGAAATTTGCCTCATTGCCTGCTAGAGGCTCTTGGGAATGATCCAGAATGCCAGTCAGTCTGTCAGCTCTTCTCCCCATGAGGCAACTGATGTTGCTGCTCGAAAAGAAAGAGGGAAAAGAAACGAAAAGGATGCAGCCAGGCTCCCGACTGTCCCTCATTCCCAGATCTCCAGCTGAGCTATTCTTCAAGAGACCACACTCGGCCGTGGAAAAACTTCCCCTGCTTTTCAGATCGGCCTCGGTAGTCGGGTAGGTTTGAGGATCGGGGAGCAGGAGCGCGTTCGGTCCAAACGATACGTGCTGCTGAACGAATGACACGCGATCGTCTCAGAAAGGCGGGCCGAAGCGATTCTGGACCAGCCATTGACGCGGCTTGAGCGGCGCCATTAGTTAAAGTTTGACGTCCGACGTCAGACAAGGCGCTTTGGTGTTCTCGAGCGTCTAAGCGTGTCCTCCAGGGCCATCCCTCTAAATTCGTACCGGACGGCTGCTCTTGTGTCTGCAGCGCTCGCTCAGATCAAATCATCTTCCGCTCGAGCGCTCGAGGAGGCGTGATGATGTCCTTTGGGTACGATTCATGAAGATATATGGTGGAAACCCGACGAAAAAAATAGGTGGCCTCTTTTTTTTTCCCCCTCAGATAGGAGGCTCTGACGGAAATGTTAGTTGCATTTTGCCCAGAGCGCCTGGGATTAGGGAGTCACCAACTCCAGACCGGTACCGGAGGATTAACCAGACCACGACTAAGCCTGCTCTCGAAAAGCTGTCCAAGGTATGCTGAGGAATCTGGACTGCACACAGTCAGAGCTTCACACGCCCACACAAGTAGAAGTTTCTCCCGATGCACCTAAGATTAGCAGGAGCAGCTCCCGCTTGGTTTCAGCCACTATCGGCACACGGATCCACCCGAGGACCTCCACCCGAGCGTTTTGGGCATCATATATTTTAGGGAACTGGGTTAGAAAACGTTTGCATGGAGGTTGGAGTGGTGATGGTTGAAACATCTTTTGAGGGAGGTGTCACACATGATGCAACCAGTTTCGTTTTTCATGCGTTTGAGCATTGCTTATTAATTAACTATTAATTGCCTTTGTTTTTGCCGACGTGTTGCCAGGTCTCACGGGGTCTATGGAAACAAGCCCTACTTAACAAGTGCCCTAAACAACAAGCGCCCTAAGTACTCGATCAGTACACTGTACTTAGCACCGTATTTGGTGCTAAAATGGCTGCGACATAAAAGAACCTGGACATTTCTGCCGTTTCAAGCCTTCCGCTGTGTTTTGGCAAAATGCCCCTGTGAAGTCGAAACCGCCCGCCCGTCTGAGTCAGCTTCTGAGCAGACCTTGATCTATTCCTCGCCTCTAGCCTCTGCTGAATGTCATTCCGCTCCGATTCGGTTCTCTCTTAGGACCTGGAGAGCACGTACCAGCTCCTCTAGGACGTAGGATATCCAGCCATTAGGACCGTACCTCGAGCACACAGCCATGTTAAGCTCGATTATTCTGCGGGGCCTGTCAGCGTCCCCAGAGAGGACCTTTAAAACCTAGGCTTGCTGACATTCCTTCGCTAAGCCACCTGGCTTTACCAGATTGTAAGCACTGCGCCGTTCTGCCTGCCTGTCATTTGTAGGGGTGTTAAACACTAAATAGATGAAACGATTTTAACACTGAAGTGGGTGTTACTCTGCCCCGGACGAGAAATAAACTAATTATGACTAAAGAATTTTAATGAATGGCATTAACCAAACTTATATCTATAAGCTGGAGTGTGGCTGAGCTTCTTTTAACCGTCCGAAGTCTGAGCGAACGTTTCAAAAGTCGCTGGGAAATGTAGTGCCTGACTTCCTGCTGTCCTGATTTTAGTGGGGCCCACCGATATTTTTCCCAGGTCCGATGATGCCCCTGTCCTAGAACCAGTACCGGTACATAATAACCTGTTTCAGGACCAAAACTTTTACTTATAGGACATAGATTTTAGATGCAGAGCCCACGATTTCTGCCGTTAAGGCATTATTTTCTGTACTTAACCGAAATACACGACTGCTGCGTGGCCCAAATCTGATCTTTTCACCAAATCGGATTTTTAAGGTTGTTTACACCTATATCCGGCATTGGTCTGACCCCTTCATTCAATGCTAAACAGCCGAAATGGAGTAAACAGTAACAGACACATTTAAAAAGGGCACCGTATTCGGCCTTTTCCATATCTTTTCCACGTCTTTTTTTGAACCTTTCTTTTTAAGCTTTTTAGTTTCGTTTAATGCTCCCGCCACGTCCGGCCAAGAAGGTGCCTTCTGGTTGGGTTTACACATGTGAAAGTGGCACAGGTCAGATTTGAAAAGACCAGATTTCAGTGTCCTTACAGCTCCGTGTCACATTATGTAAAAAAAAATGGGATCTTCGTTAGCTGGGAATAGAATTTGTCTGCAACTGGAGATTTCTGCTGCCGTGGCATCGTCGGCATCGAGGATATGGCAAATCACCATAGGATGGAGGTGGATCCGGACTAACATTTCTGGGCACTGGAGTAAGACAGTTGCTCGGTCAGTTTCTTATCTCACTTGTTGCTCAGCACAGAATTCAGCACTGAATTTGATTTGATGACCTGGCCTAAGCGGTGAACTCCCGGACTGCCGTTCCTTGCTAAGCGACTTCTAATGCGCCCCTTAAAACCTACCCCTGCCGCCCGCGCCTTTCCCAAAGCGGAGTACAGAGAGATGATGGATGACATGTAGGTGCAGGCTGGTGGTAAATCTCCCATCAGCAGAGCTCAGCAGGATTCAAGGATGACCCGCCTGCTGCAGCGTCTGGAGTTACGACCGTCAGCACGACTCGTTCCTCATCCTCATTACCGAACATGATCTCCTGCCTTAGCGCTCGTAGATGTGAGGTTAGGCGGTACGAGGAACACCACAGCGGGTACCGGCCGTATTTTAAGGGAGATGGACAGGAAAGGGTTCGTTCGGATGGCCAAAGATGGCAGCGATTCGGTCTGGGCAGTCGTGGAGGTTTGAGCGGTGACCCACCGTCCATAACTGCTCGTCTTCCGCAGGTCTGGACGTAGCAGATATCGGGTTCCCCTCCTGGGCACCGTGTAAAGAAACATGAACAGGAGCGCGGCCAGAATTAGGAAATTTGGAAAGAGCAATGGATTGCCAGATGCTGCTAGAGGAATTGTTTTGCAGCACCTTTACGAACTGTCTGTTCTGAATACAAAGCTCTTTGTGTGTCTGTGTGTGCGTGTGTGGTAGACAGGTGTTTTGTATATGCACGTATTCCTCTCATACAGGGGTCTTAACAAAAGCCAAATTCCCCAAGTCATCCATCATTCAATATGAAAAGGTGCTTTGACTTTCATAAATCAAACGACGGCGGCAAAAGTCGCGCTGGGCCTTATAATATCCTAATCCTTTCTCCGCTGTGTTGTAACTTAACCCAGTCGGTGCTGTTTCGGAGCGGCCTGGAGGCCGGGGTTTGCATTAGATGGATCCATTTTGGATCGACCAAACATCCACTTGGAAGGCCTTTTCTTTTTTTTGACCACAGCAACGCTAACGGGTTTGGGTCATCTGGTTTAAAAGTAGAGCAGAAGTGTGGTTTGGGGTCAAAATAAAATTCTAAAATGAAGTTTTGAACAAAGAAGGGAATCCAATTGGGAAGCGATTCCGAATCGCCTGATCCATCAGAATCGCATGCCCCCTGAGGCAGGGGTGTGTGACACTGACAACAAGAGGTATGCCGGTATTTTCGGGGGTGTTTTTCGAGAATTCTAATGTCTCTCTGCGTCGCCTGGATTGGCACCGTGCCATCTGTAAGGCCTTTTGTTCAGACTGGTTCTTATTTGAGGCTCGCCGAGTGTGTTTTTGCGCTGATACCTTGGCTGCCCGTTCAACCCCGTTCTTGCACCTGAACTCTCAAGGCGTGTTTTTGCACGTTTGCTTTTCCGCTGTGTCATGATGCGAGAGGTCTGTTGTGGTGGCTTAGTGGTTAAGCTACTAAGACTGTGTTTTTGAAATCTGAAGATGAACACAAGAAAGTGTGGCTTCAACTCACAAAGAAAGCCGCTCGTTTTGGGGCTTAAACACCAGCGATACAGATACATCCAAACATCTTTCGACACAGAGTGCGCTAAAATTCCAGGAATGCCACCTATTTGACACTCGCAAGGGCTTCCCGTGTGAGCAGGACGTCCGTTACCGAGGGTAAATATCCTGTGTTGTGTAACAGTATTAGATTTGCGCTGGCAGGATTAGTGGATTCTCTGATTTCCTCCAGTTTGCTTGATGACTGACAGACTGTTTCTACAGATTCCTCTGAGGCTCCAGCCAGCTGCTCGGTTCGTCCTTCAGCTCCCAGACAGAAAACCCTTCCGTTGTGAAGCTTTAATTCTACAGACTCGGCAGCGTTGGGTTCTTCTTTCCGTACGGAAGGTTGATCAGGGATCAGTACGGCCACTGACAAAGAATTGACACGTATCAATAAAACCGAACCCCTTCCCGTTCTGCGTTGTTCTTTTACGTCCAGTTTCGGGACCCTGCGTGAGCTAAACAGTGCCTATAAAATCGAAGCATTCCGTTTTTTAATCCAATCCATTATTGCATCTCAGCCTAAGAGGCACTTTTGCATAACTTTATCGTCTTGTAAACGAAAAACAAGCGAGAGAATCAAGGGATTAGCGACAGGTCCTTTTGGACACGTTTCTTTAGCAAGACTCTCCAGAGTTACCTGGATTTGCCTTTGGCTCGTCACCAGCCAATCAAATTCTGTCAAGGAAACTCGTTGGTACCAAAACCCCGCTCGTCTCGACCCCCGGGCGGCTTCGATCCACGTTCATCACCGGAGCGTAAACAGATCAGGAGTTTATGGAATGAAAACCCGATCTATCGGATTGAACCTTGTTTCTAGAGCTTCTGAAAAAAAAGAAAAAAAACCAAAACATTTGTCAGGGTTAACACAGTGGTTTCCGGTGTGTGTGGAGCAGCAGGAAAGCACGACTAATTTTTAGCAGTAAGACGTTTGGGAGCAGAAGACACGAGTGAGTGAGCGTAGGGTGAAGAACCGAGATTATTGTGCTATATTGTATTATATAAAGAGGGCAGTGCAGAAAAAAAGGTTGGGCGTTATCGGGATATTAATTGGTTACATAACTGCCCATCTAGTTTTATCAGGCATGACGCTGAGAAGGACTGGACTGGACTGGACTGGACTGGACTGGGACCTATCCGAGTATTCGGAAAGCACAAATCCGTTTCCTTTCAACGGAGGAAAAACCAAAGGACAGATGCACCGCCGACCTTCCAGGCTCGTTCCTGTTGAATATGAGAGGATAAGCTCATTTTAGGTAGCGGCCTACCCACACGCTGTCATCTCTCTGTCTTCTCCACCTCCCAGTAACACGTTTCTTTCCTTTCTCACCCCTGCTGCAGCGTGAAATGGCTCGAATTTGCCTGGCACGACTACAGCAGATTGTGCAACGTAACTCGAGCAGATCGCTCCATATGGCCCTTCCGTCGGCCCCACGGCCAGGCCCGGATGATTGATGCTGCGCCGCTCGGGGACCGACGGAGGCACGAGCGCCGTCCAAACACCAGTTACGAAAGCAAGCGCGCGTTTCCTCGGCTTCATTCAGACTCGGATAGACCGAGGTCTGAACGGGGGGGGGTCACGCTCGATTGGAGCTCACCGGTGCTCAGCCATGCGTTCGTTCCTGGGCCACAAAGGCCAAAACAACAAGCAACAAGGTGCTGTTGAGTTTATTCCGGAGACTGACAGGCAGGTGAACGTAGACGCTCTGCAATACGCTCTGTAATGTCTGATTATTTACACTTCTGAGGTTTGGGCCCTCAGAATCCAATTACTGTCGCGGCGCTGGTTGAGGCACTTCGGCTCCCTACTGCCTAGATCATGCCACTAGGTGGATCAGTGCCATAACATAAAAAAAGCCGGCACGCCTGGCTTGGGACAAACGCACACGGGGTGAGCTCTGGACCCGTTGTTATTCACTGCGTTTATTTTCCTTGCTACACGGTTTGCTTTGAAACACGGCGTATCAAAGCTCCTGCTGTGCGCTACGTCCGCTTATCCAGGGATGGAACATGGGCCGTACTGTAATTAGATCAACCGAGCGTGCCTACTTTAAAATACATTCCATCCTGACCTCCTGCCTGCTTCACTGTCTGAGTGAACGTGAGATTTTCGTTTCCCTCTCCGTCTTACCTTCTCTCGTGACGATCCTTTTTTGAAAAGCCTGGGTGATGCCCCGTCAGAGGTGGCCCCCCGGACACTGGCACACTGCACACTGGGTAACGCATGGCGTGTGCATAATATTATGCTTTAATAACTTCTCGTAATGACGAACACACAATTGACCGGCAGAGGCGACAGCTTTGGATTTAGACTGCTTAAACTCGGTTGATGTGTTTAGAGACCTTTCGTGGAGGACTTTCCACTTGTACACGCCTGCAAATGTTCGTGAGTGCTTCTGCCTGTCCTATTGGGAGTAGTACGTACTGTCCTTTGCTTCTTCCCCGCTACTTCCAATTCAATTCAGTTCAATTTGATTTCTGTAGCGCCTTTTACAACGTAGCGTCGTCCCAAAGCAGCTTTACACTAATACATGATCTTAAAAGGCCAATCCCAAGGTGAGCAAGCCCAGGGCCACAGTGGCAAGGAAAAACTCCCCAAAATGAACTTCCGGCTCGGCGTCGCTCTGATGGTCTCCAGCAGCGGAGGCAGATCCCACCAGAGTGCAGGAACTCCCTCCATCGGTTGGACATTAGGAGACGATGTGCCTTCAAGGA